>JAVXUO010002091.1:0-97197 GCA_033065855.1 Escallonia rubra | reverse complement strand
TTTATATTCTTTAATGTTAGAAGATTGTAAGAATACCATTACATCCAAAATTCTTCAATTTTTAAAAGGGTCAATAAAAGTCCAAATTCAAATCGGGCCATCTAATCCCAAAGTTTAACCCGCTTCTTGAAAAGCCTAAGTTATTTCTTAGGCCCAAACCCAACAACTCAAAGTTACGAAAATATCCCTGATGACAAAAATTACAAGATATTTGAAATAGAATTTAACGCATTAAATATTCGGAATCTAACACGTACAAGATGAAGTTAGAAGTAACTTTGATAATGAAAAAATGAAGAAAATGATGTAGGACTTGAAAAGTGAGAGAAAGTAGCAGATATAAAGCTGTAACCAACTTATTACTTGCTAGTATCAATTTCTGTAGAGGCGATGAAAAATAATAGAAAAATTATTAACATCTAAAATTCCATTGTTACCATTTCAGAACTATTAATAGAGAAAGTAAGCAGAAATGCAATTTATGGACAAAATTAAAATATAAAAAAAACACTATAAATATACTCCTCTTTAATTAATTACAGTATAGGTAATTAAATTCTATCACGTTACCAATATTATCGAAGCCACCATTTAATGCTTCCAGATATGTCTATGCGTCCCGTGACTCCGGTCAGAAAAACATGGGGGGCTGGTTTGGTTAACACAGTTGCACTTTCGTACGGTACATGGCCTTCATTACTTGACCAATTGTGCATTAAAGTTCCTCTGGGTCACATTGAATTGAAACAATAGGCGACTCTTTTAAGGGCATTAAGTTACTCAAGGACAATTGATGCTGACTTTCCCATCCGGCACAAAAAAAAAGTGAGAAAAACGGCCGAGGTGATCGACACGTGTCACCCAGTTTGATTCGTACACGTGTTTGCCGCTAAAAAAAAAAGTATGACAACACGTGAAAGAGCGTGTTGAAATATCAATCCCACATTGAAAAAATGATAACCAATACCATAATATGTAAATCTTGTGAACATCTCTCTTCGTTGCCAATTAATTTTGAGTTGAAAACTTTTTCAGTGACAACTAGGGTTATAAACGAGCCATAGAATTGTGTATACGACTCGTTTTGCTCTCCTCTCATTTGGGATCGTTTAGCGAGATTTACGTTCGGACAGTTAAACTGGCACTACTTGGTGCCAAACCGGGATTCGTGACAAGTTGCGAATTGTGGTTCAAGCTCGTGATCATTAATATTAATTTATATATTCGTGGTGGTCTCCTCTCATCTTCAAGTTCCGATTCAGGCTCGTGATCATTATTGAGTTCGTCTCAATTAATCTAAATTAACCAACTTTTCCAAAATCTCTCAAGAAGAAACATATAAATCACAAACCTTAACTGGACTTACATTTTAGATGTTGGAACTAACTGTAAGCTAAATCATGCACTACAAATCGAGTTAAAGGGCAATCAAAAATCTATAATCACCTTAATCATATCCTTTCTGGGCATGTCTTCAAATGCTTCGGGAAGGTAGCATCAAAACGACACTGTAATACAGCGCTGTAAGCGATAGAAGACGTAAATCCACTTTCAGGAAAATGTCTGGTTACACTGGCGCGACAAGCACGCTGCAGAAATCTCTACACAGAGCCTTCCAGTCTTACCGGGGTCTTGCTGCCCAGACTTCACTGTAAAACTACTTGGCCGTGGCACAAGGTAAAACCCACTCCACCAAATGTGATCTTTGTGGTTGGTGCCTCAGCTGCCAAGCCTGCTCAATCAATAAGGTGTCCAGTCACTTTCCATAGGCAATTATAACCTTCAGACGAATAACATCATTCTAGGCAATAGTACACGGTACTTGACAATGTACATGCAAGCCTTCTTTCTTCGCAAAGAAGACTCTCTCATGGGAGCATCCATTGCGATAGTAGGGGGCTAGACCATGACATTACAGTGGCAGATCTACATTTGGGCCGGCGGGGGAGGGGATGGTCACCACCCATATTTGTCACATGTTTCTAAGGTTACCTACGAGACGTATGGTTAATTAAAGCAATAAAGTTCGATAGTTGAAAATTCTAGTACGCCCTCCCTGTCCTACATAATTTGATTATTTTTTTTTTGCATGCAGATTAAGGATTTAAGTGATATATTGTGTTTTTCATTCTACCCTTTAGAAAGAGGGAGGAAAGAAGGAAAGAAAATGGGACAAGAGAGAGAAAATGAGTTATTGCAGTGTTAAATGTGGAGAGAAAAATGAATAAAAAAGTGTAAGAAAGTGGACCAGGAAAGAGAAAATGAGTTGATAGAAATTTAAATGTGGAGGGAAATAGAATAAAAATAATATAAAAATAATAAATATATAAAAGTACCTACAAAATCTTTCTTAATGTGGAAATGAACATTTTTTGAGAGACGGACCTAAAAAAAAAAGTTGATCAAATAATGTGGGATGGGAGGAGTATATATTATGGAATTTTGAACTCTTCCACTTCATTTTTGTCTTTAAGGTTAAGAATTCCATTATTAAAAGTGCCACTAAAAACCATTTGGAGTTCGAAAGAGTTAAGCTTGAAATGAATTTATCAAAATTCCTATATGTTGTAGTTTTAGTTTCAATCCATAAGAATATTTTGATGATTCTCTTTGTTTTTATAGACAAACTCAAAGTTTGACTAACAATTTTTCTCGATACTGGATTTCAAATATACATTTTACATATACTGAAACTGATATACTCACCAGTACTACATGTGAGTAGCATTTAGTCGATTTATTTCTAAACAATTGTGCATGTCTACAAATAAAAGTCAGTAAGACTAGAATGTATAAATGTATGCAAATTATATAACCTCAATATAGACGTGACACAAGTACTAATGCACATAGACATATGATTCTTTGTGCATTCCCTGAAGTTGAAAGCTAGAAATGTTTCAACTTTATTTGATGTCACTTGTTGCACCAAACGTGGTCATATTAGATCCATATTATAACTATCGATTATAGTTTTTACATGCAACTTTTAGCACCTCTTATGTGACATCATGGAAAAAGCCCTGGCGTTACATATTATGGTCATCTACACTACTGTTACTGACTTGTATTTGCAACATGCATAAGAGAGCCCAGGTCATATTCAAAAAGTTACCCCATTGTTACCTTCTTGAAGGGGAACGTAGGAGTTCTCCAGCAGTGCACTTTCGGGCCCTTCCGTTGTTTCCTTAACAGGAAAATAAATAAATAAATATATACTCTGCAAAAATTAACATCAATACACACTCTTGAAACATAACTGGCATTTGCCAAGTTTAGAGGATTGATATTGAAATATCGTAGTGAAAAAGTACCAGATCTTCAGATGCTAGCAAAAGCAAGATCAGGGTCATTCCTCATAAATTACTTTCTCAACAGAAACAACAGCAAGATTTGCAGTTTTCAGGTACATCAATCTCTACTTCCCAAGTATGCTTATAACACGAGGCACAACTGAAAGTACTAACTAAAGCAGATGGAGTTTTACAAGAAAGTGCTTGCGTTATACGTTATGAACTGGTGAATGTCACTTGAACAAGGACATGGACTTGTCTTTAACTATAATTTGAGATCACAATTGGGATAATGATAGATGTTTACAGGCTAAACTAGAAGCTTACTAACTATTCTTCCGAAAGAAAAAGTAAAACACACGGATTGATCTGAGATGACACAACAGTACTTTATACTGACAGCCGTATGTTCTGAGGTCCATACATCAGTCACATGACATATTTGTTGTGCAATTGACATGCCAGGTGAAATGTAAGATATGCGCTGAAGGTTATAGAAATTATACATTCCATGGAAGAACCAGGATGTAGAGTAGAAGAAAACCCTGATTTCCTGATTCATCAGCCAACTAAAGGAGCAATTTCGTCTCACTGAGAACGTCATTAGAAAAGTTAACAATCTAAAAAGAGCAAACAGTAAGAACTTTTGATAATCTTAATACTTCTGATAGCCATGGATCATTTTTCTTAATTGACTACAGCAAATATCCATGACGACATACTTCACAAAATGAGAAAGTAAACCAATGAGAAGAGATTGTACAGATCTCACCTGTCCTCACCTCCAGCACAGCTATGGTAATAGTTACAACTGCAGCAGAAAGTATAACCTTCACCGCAAGATAAAAGTTTTTCAGAAGATCTTCTGCCCGGGATAGACAGCTCAAGGTTGTTCTGGGCTGAACGGGTAATCATAGAGGTCTCTGATTGCAACTTGTGAATTTTCATGGGTCTAGAGAAACAGCTTGGCTGTTCCTCTGGCTCTTGAGCAGATATAGCCCGGCATCCACATCTCTCTCTAGAAGAATCAACATTCAAACCATGCTGCTTTGGTGTGCTACCTGGTATTAACCTGTGGGGCGCAGCCATCCCAACATTTGCTGCATTTGCATCACTATTTCTTGTCGTCCTCGCTGCTTCTTTTGTGTGACAACAAATATGTGAACGTGGTGACCCGCAACCAGAGGAACGGGTTTCACTGGATTTCTCCCTTATCAAGGGCTTTTCAGAGGCAACATGATTTTCTGATGGATTACTTCCACGTTCAGTGGGGGAGTCATGTCGCATCCAACGAGAACAGCTGAACAAGCTGAAAGATGGCTTCTTCAATTTGGCATACTTTGTCATGGAAGAACCACGTACAAGATTGATCCTTATCTCAACATTACAACCCAACATCGACTGTAGTGCGTTAGCTATTGATTCCTGTGACTTCTCAGCCTTTGATACATAGTCAGAGTGATAAAACTCCAAATCAACTACTGCGAGACCTGAGATAATTTAAATCCATTAATGAGATGGTGGATATTATTGCAGTGGCTAGTAGGAAATGACATGGCCATTCATTAATGAAGAACTTAGGGCCAGTTAAGCTGTCTCCTAAAATAAGACGGGCTCATTCTTTTGCTCTTGCATTTTAATGGATCCATTATGATAAAACAAAGCCATCCAGTACAACGTAGGGTCTTCAAAGTATCTCTTTGATTGGCTAGTTTGATGCTTTATTTCAAAAGATCAAGTTCAAGAAACTTGAACCATATTCCTGAGAAGATTGCAAGTCTCTCAGATGGCTCACGTAGGAAGAAAGTTGATTTTGAGTTTATACACTACATAAAGTGAATGAGCCTTGTGCATTGAGGCGTGCCCCTTGGAAGGGACAACACATTCCCGTTGGACATGAGGAAAACCAATTGCACATATGTGAAGGGAAAAAACACACAAACAAAACCAAGATCACAAAATTAAAAAGAAAAAGAACACCCAAATGCCTGATAAGTAATCTAAAGTATCAGCTGACATGGCCATGTGATCAATTGAACTATATATAGTAGCTACAGCATTCATGTACTTGTTTATGAGGAGGAGGAGATGGTGCTTTGAGGGGGGGGGGAAGATTTCAATTTTCATTAGGCCTGTGTACCTTGGCTGAAACAAACTGAAGCCAAGCTCCCCTTCTTGCGAAGGAAATTTTTAAGTGAGTTGGAGCCACATAACTCTATAGCTCCTCTCCATATAGATTCCAATGTGCCCTCATCATTCTCTATCCCTAATTTGCACGGATCACTGTCGCCACATGCACAACTGACAAGATGCTTCAAACTTTCAGCAGTTGATGATGTACTTAAAAAGTCGCCACCTGTATTAAAAAACAAAGAACTAATTGCTGCCCCCATATCGAACTTTCTGAACAAAGATCAACCGATTAAATCTTCTGAGACAAATGAAGAAAACAATTCATGAGCTAGCGGAATTTAAAATCCCTCACCTCTTGGGGTTGCTTCTCTTAGACAGAATCTCGAATCATTTGCATCTGAGGTAGAAGAACCCACAGAGCTCAACTGCAAAAGAGCTACAGTGAGCCACGTAGTCTGATTCTTAGACGTCCGCAACTGTTTCTCAGTTTCGGAAAGTATTCTCAGTGCATGACTAAGTTGCCGCATGTCTCCTTCAGCTAAGCGACAAAAATACCAAACTTTAGGTAAAAGGGAACAGAGAGCAAACGGAAAATACTACAGTACTTTTTCTTGATAAGCAATACTACATAACTTATGGACGAAATTTAACATAATGTTCCCATGGGCAGCAGCACTTTGCAAATATTTTATCCAATTATTGAGGATAGCTTTTGAAACTCTAGATCAAGACATAGCACTCAACCTTGATGTCTGACATTCCTTGATGGATCAGCAGTATCTCATAGCATGAACCCGTGCCGTAGCTAGCAGTACGTACCTCCTACTTTACCACACCACAGCCTCCTCAATACCCACCACCCAACCCAAACGCACACCCAACAGGAGTAAAGGAGGAATGATAAAAAACAAAAAAGTCAACTACTACGTAGGGGACTTAGACTTGGTGTCTGAGCTAATCAAACAAGGCTTTTGAGCAGGTAATATTAGGAGAGGAGGCCCCAACACGTTATCCTTGGGGCCAAAAAGAGGGACACGCCACCTAAGCAAAGGGGGGACCGCACCCAGACATTTTATGCACCAATGTCTACACCCGGGCTCATTTGTATGCACTCTTCGTAGATGGCAAACCCCCATTAGTTGTCGCCGAGGATGAAGAGTTGGGGCCTCCGCACCAAAGAGTTACTCCAACGAGTCCAAATAATGGCATGCAATATAACCTTCAAATGTATATATTGTCAACTAGTAGTTCATGGGTACGGTAGACAAGTCTTATAAGAATACTCACATCAGATGATTAATGTCCCAGAGTTTCCTTACATCTTTCATCTTCTATTTACTTGTTAAGGTCTTATCTACAGCATGTTGTCTGCTGCAATTTTTTGATAGATAATCTTGTACAACAAAAAAATATACTCCATTGACATACAAAGTAGGGATCTGCCATGACACGTGGTTAAGAAAATGAATATGGTCCGTGCAACAAGTTCATTCTTCTGAGTGGCACCTCTCGAGTTTGTCTTCTCCACTCCACCATATTTGCCCTTGTCCTGACCTAGAAATTCGAAGAACCAAATCAGACTGTGCAAGGGCCCTAGTCCGTGGCCCCTAGAAATGAGCACCAAACCGTTCAAACCGACCCGAAACTTTCGAACCGAACCAATCCGAACCGTCTAAAGATCTTAACGGTTCGGTTTCACATTTTTCAAACCGACATTGGTTCTGTTTTGTTCATGGTTCACATTTTTTAAACCGATTACAAACAGAACCGAACCGTCCTATGATATGTTAATCCATTTTTAGTAAAATTCATTAATAATTTCACATATATGGTACTAAAGAAATCCATATAAACAAATCTTGAAAGTCAAAAGAAATAAAAATAATGAGAACAATTATAACACCAAAATTTCATAACCAATATCTATTCTATATTAACTCATTCTCTCTCATACATCAATGAGCACATACAAATCGAATGTAACAAGATTATATACAATTTATAAAAAACATAACTTCAATTTTTAATTATTGTTAGATCCAATAGTAGTGTGCAAAAGAACGTCTTAAAATGGGCGCAAACAGATCCAAACCGACTAAGCCAGACCATTTAAACCGACCAACCCGAACCGTCCAAACCGATGGTGTTTGGTTTGGTTCAGTTCACAATTTTCTAAACCGAGGGGTAATGGTTCGATTTACGGTTTGACCCCTAAACCGAACCAAACCGAACCGTGCTCACCACTAATGGCCCCACAGCCCTCAAAAGGGCCTACCATGTAAGTACTTATGAGATCCTTGGCAGTGTCTTATAAGGCCAATCTGATATTATCCATCTTCAAATGTAGGATATCACAACCTAGGAGGATTTTGGAGTTAGCCTTAACTGCCAAGCGCAACCGTGATTAAAAAAATAGGGAAGAAAAAACTCAACCTAATCATGTCTAATTTTGGCTAATTAAGTAGATCCAAACTTGAGCAAGTATGAGTGCTCAATTAGCTTGCGTTGTTCACGAAGTTCAAGTCGCTAACGAGTAAATAGATTTCAAACCAGTTAATGCCATATCAATAAATTGTCGAGCTTTAAAATATTTTTCAAGTTTGCCTCAGTACACATGTCGATCTCAAAAGATCCCTAAGCAAGATGAGAAATGAGAAGTTCAGCTCGTTTTACAGCCTTGCCAAAGAAATTTTGACAGAGATAACTGGTAAGTTTTGACATGAATCATGTTTGCTCATATTCTGCCTAACATACTTAAAGATGTTTCTTAAGCATATTTGCAATTGTCATCATATGACATTGACCGCTCGAGCTAGACCATAAGCATCCACAAGTATATTAGTATATACTTGGCCATGAGAAAGATCACCATTAGCCAACTGGATATTTTCCAATAGAACATATAAAGAACACAAGGTCCTTAGAACTACGAGCTCAGGGAACACCTGTAATACCTAATGTAGTAGCTAGTCTTTTAGTAAGATAGGCAGCATCAAGCATCGAATACAAAAATGTGACTCTGTTATGAGCCTGGGGATGCCAATATAATGTAGTACTGAGTTTTCCAAATAGCATTATGAGTTTAGTACACATGCTCTGGAGCCAAAAATCATCTATCAATTGTCAACTTCCAAAGGCTCGCAAGGTACAATTTTCAAGATCATCACCACAAAAGAGTAGGTTATAGATCATTTAGAAGATGATCGACTTACTAGAGTTGCATGCACATATTTCTAAGGAGAAATAAGGGCATCATACGGTCTAACTTTTGAAGTACAATGACGATATAAATTTGCTATTATTTTACTTACAAGCATGCCTTTCATAAAACTTTCTCTTAATCCCAGAAGCACCATCTGGACATTGTCCAGCAAGAGTATCCATTATAAGATTCGCTAGTTGTGATATAAGTTGCATAGGATCAATCCTTGTTCTCATCAGCTCCCTAGCCCTTCTAACTGTATTTGAAGTGTCAGATGATAAGGCCAGATCAAGTAAATCAAGCAATTCTTCATCAGAAACAACACCAATCTGCAAAATGGAAACAAAATTAAATCTTGCACGGATATGCAGTCGGGTTAATGATAAAACTAATGCAACACTCACTAGTTCATAGACCAGTGGCAAAGTAATTCGTTTTCCCAGTAAGCTCAGCTGCTCAAGCATCATTTCTGCATCCCTAAGTGAGCCATTTGATTTGGTAGCAATGAAATCTAAAGCAACCTGATCATGGTCAATTCTTTCTTCGGTGCAAATTTTACGTAATCTATTTGATGTATCAGCTTCCTTGATCTTTGGAAAATGGTATCTTTGGGACCTTGATACTGCACTACGTGGCACTTTGTCCAGATCTGGAGTAATCATTATAAAGACAACATGACGAGGGAGCTCCTCAATGTTTTTCAAAAGAGTTGTCCATGTCTCCCCTCGCAATAAGTGGCATTCATCAACGATGAAAACCTTAAACCGTGAGGAAACTGAATGAGCCATAGCATTCTTGACTAAATGTCTAACCCTTTCCGCCCGATTGATTCCCACTGAGTCCACTTCCTTTACATCTTTGCTTCTTCCAGAGAAAAATGCTATGCAATATTGGCACAGACCACATGGCCTGTTTTCCTTGTGCGAAAGACAATTCAATGCAGCAGCAAAAATCCTTGATGCAGATGTCTTACCAGTACCACGGGGACCATGAAAAAAATAAAAGGGAGTTATCCTCCCATTTAAGATGGCATTCAAAAGAGACCTTGCCACCACATTTTGTCCCACCAATTCACTGAAAGATTTTGGCCTGTATTTATGGCTGAGACTCAGAGGGCTGTCTAAATATGGAGTAACTTCATTATCCATGTGCTTCCAGATGCTTCTCTGTTCAGACATATGCATCATACCTACTTCCCCTGATAAGAGACGTTGGTCTTCTACATCAGAAGCAAGATATGATTCTCTGAATCTAGGTGTTTTTGACCAGCAGCAGCTTATACCACATCCACTTTGATTCAAATTTACAACATCAACATCTGTGTTTCCATAGAATGAAGTGCCACAGCTTGACCCTTCAAGTGGAGCATCACTTATGGATAAGCATGGACTGCTTGTACGGCTCATAACATCACCTGCTGCAACTCTAGATGATCTAATCTGTTTTTTATATCGCGACTTCCGCTTTGATGCAGTATGATCTAGTCTTTCCGCCTGCAGTGATTCTTCAACTGGTTCATTACATGAACCCGCCCCCTCTAAATGATCACTAGGTGTTGTGCAATTCAAGTCCAATCCTTTTGCCCAGTAATCACTACAATATCTCCCGCAAATGGATTTGTTCTCACAACCTATATCCTGATCTGGTCGACTTAAATTATCCTCTTCAGCCTGTACAGTCTTAGCGGGGACGAAGCCAGCCCAACCAGAATTATCACCAGAGACTAACATAGAGCTGCGTCTCTTTGAAAGATTGTAATTCATCTCAGAATCATCAACATGTTCCCCCTTTTGTTCATAATAGCCTAGATCTTTCGATCTCATAGCATCATTTTCGTCAATGCCACCATCTTTGAAACCGTTTACAAATCCGAGCGTTATTCCATTAGTTGAGTTTGTTTCCCAATTCCAATTATCAACAAAAGCAGATAATTTGCTCATAGAGTTGGTGGATGGATCCCTAAGTGACCTCACCCTCCTAAGAGCTACCAGTGTTTTCGAGAGGGGAATATCAACCGAATGTCGCCGCTCATCCATCTCTTCAAGGTAGATCACTTATAGGACTAAACAATTTCCATATTAGAACCCATATGTGGTGTCAACCTGAAGCTGCACACAGTGAACAAGATCACCAAAAACAGCTATCAAAAAGCCAAACCAATGTTGAGTAATTCTCTCGTCAGAGCTCCCAAAACCCCCAAGATTCATTTTGGTGGGTTTTCCGTAAACTATGAAAAAACCCTCCAGGAAATTTTACTCTTAAATATCAATACCGTTCCCCCACCCCAACACCCATAAAACTTCAATACATTACTATCACCTTTGAACATTTTTTAAATATAAAAGAAAAAATTACATGGCACAGCTTTCCCCGGTTCTAACAGGAATACTACTGATTCTTACGAAAATAGGATAACCATGTGCAAGGTACAAGAACATAACACATACAAAAAGAGCAAACTGCAATACCTTTCAACACCAGACCCACAGTTGAAAAGTTTAGAAACACCTTTCTTTGACCCTGTAGCACAATAGTAAAACACAGAAACGAAGCATCATTTACACACACACACAAACACAAACAGAGAGACACATACAATGAGCACATTTATCCAAACATGCCTTCACATTCAGTACAAACTAATGGGGTGAGACTGTGAGTGTGTCTGTGTAGAGAGTATAGAGAGAGAGAGAGAATAAAAGATAGATTTTCCACAGAGGGAATCTTTCAGTTTCAAAGTAAACCATAAAATAAATGAATACACAGAGAACAAAAAACCAAACAAGGATAAACGACAAATTTGAAAAACTGAACCCAAAACGTACCGTCAAAGCAAGAATTCAAGAACAGGAAGACAACGGTCTTCGAAACCCACAAAGTTTCGACAAAAACAGAGCGAAGAAAACGGAAGATTAAAGAAAGAAGACCCTAAAACAGAGGCTTCTAGTACTATGTCTATGTCTACTACTGTCTTGGTGGTTGAGCTTTGAAGAGCAGGGTGTAGTGAAGCTGGTACACGGGAGGGTAAGTGGCAAAGAAGTAAATGCCATTAATGCTGAGGGGTGATTGACACGCCATCTCACACACAGTGTCACACACACACAAACACACAGTAATAGACCTGTGCGAGAGGTGTGCACTGGATGTGAAATGTTGTTCAGATTTTGTTGTGTCTGCTCTTTCTTTAACAGAGCAGTTTTTGCAGAAGACTAGACAGGAGTAGACAGAGCAGGGAGGGGGGGAGGTGGTCCTTGGGAATAGAGCCTACAGGGCTACTTTGGGGGTTTCACTCTGACAGTATTTTGTTTGGTTTGATAACCATTAACCATGATTAAAAAAAAAATTGTTACCTCAGTCTCCAAAGAATATTCTTCATACTCTCTCTGCAGCGACAATTAATAATTGTTATATATTTTTAATATTTTTTATTTAATGACGTTAAAAAATACTGTTAATAATTATCGTTAAAGGGGTTAGTAGAAAAGTTACTAAAAATATTTAAAATTATTAATTGTCACTATATACGGGTTGAAAGAAGATTTCTACGATTCGAATAGCAGTCAAAATTTGTTCATTTTTAAAAATTAATATTTTTTATGAAGTGATAATTGCATTCTCACGTAAAGAATTTTTTTTGATGTTGTTCAAATTGTAAGAAGATTCTTCAACGTCTTTTATAACGACAATTAATGGTCGATAAATATTTGCAATAATTTTTCTGATATCACTTTCAGCGACATTTTTTAACAGTACTTTTCTAACGTCACTGAATAAAAATTACTAAAATATTTAGCGATCATTAATTATCGTTATACAGGAGCTGTAGAAATCTTCTTAATAGCAAAAGTTTTCTCCTGGGGTACGCTCTATTTTATTTTTTCACACTTTATTATCGATAAAATATATTTATTTTAATACAATATTTTAGCGTTAAAATAGAACCGTACAGAAATGTGAAAATAGACACTTTTAACTTTAATTCATAGCTGAGAGATTAACTAAAAAAAAGCCATTTTAATTTGTTCCGTACTCATGTATTAGAGAAGGCATTTGCAATTTTACTAAACCAGCTTTTTTTCTTTAATTTTTTTTTTTTTTTTGTGGGGCGGCTTAAGCTTAGCCCCTGTCCATATTTCTTCTTTTAAGTGATGCTTGATTTTATTGATCTTTCAAATGGGTACATAGTCGATCGGTCATTGAGGCCTTACCCTTTAACAAACATTATTCCATTGTAGGCCTAAATAGAAAAAAGACATATATAAAATCAAATATTCACAAGACCAAGAAAAGTCTAAAACGCTAAAGTCCTTATATTCATAATCCCGAGCAGCCAAAGTATTTTAAGCCTGAGGCCAGTCTAATCTAAAATGCTTAAAGAGAACCTAAACATAACCAAGAAACGTCACTAATTTGCAAGTTATAGAGCTTGCATGAACATAAATTTTGCACCAAGACATGCACTTCAACATAAATGCTGGAATGAACACACAAATATTCACAAAATAAACGGCTTATGAAGCCTCAAAAACCAACTATCCACCACCACGATCCACGAACACCTTTTCAAGTCGATCCATCAATGGCTCAATGCTATGCTTTAAGCCCCACAACTGGGCGCTGCCATCGAACCCAACGACCTCTTTTTATATATTAAGAGGTTTGGTGGGAATTAAGGTAGCGTTTGAAACAATTCTTATTTTCAGTTTAAAAAATTAAAAAAAAATATCGATATTTGATAGACAGTTTAAATTATTTTTTTCCCTTCAGTTTCATATACTAGTTTTCAAAATGAGGCAGTTTTCGAAAACTCCATTTTGGAGTTTTCAGTAGCGTTTGACAGAGTTTACAGTGTCAGTTTTTTTTCTTGAAAACTGAAAAGAGTTTTGGTTTTTTTTTTTTTACCGGTTTTAAAATTTGTTGAACGTTTGGTAGAATTTCAGTTTTCAAAAAAATAGAAAACCAAAACCTGAAATTGTGTTTGATAGGACAACGAGGTTTTTTTTTACACATCGATGCCAAGGAAAGTGGGTTCATACTTACGTGGAGATGCCACAAATGATACAGTCCAAGTTAGCTTCCAGATGTACAAAGTGAGAGACAGTGAGGATGGAGTAAGGCACAGAGCAAGGCTTCCCAGACAGGCCGCGAGGGATGACAGTGCTATGGAGACAAGGCTGAGCCGAACAGGGCCAGCAGTCCACAGTCCAATCAAGGTCCGACTCAGGGTCCAATACTACGGTCCAATTATGTCCAATTATGTTTCTCTCTAGAATCCAAGAGATCTCAAGTTCTAGAGTTAGAAAATGATTTTTGTGAGAATGAACAAAAAGTCCTTGAATAAATCATAAAGTCTACTATTTATAGGCAAAGGCATGCATGTGTCATAAAATGCCACATGTCGTCCCCTAGGAGTGACACGTCACTAGGGGGTCCAAAAATGCCGGTTCTCCGTTGGACTACCGGTTCCCCAAATTCGCGTTGCCTGCTTCCACACAGCGTCGTTCTACATGTCTGAGAAGACTGACCACACCGGGACGGCATGATCAGAGTAAGTCTGTTGCCCTAGCCACCGGTCCAAGCCCTTATTGAATCCCACAAAGGTGCGTCAAGAGACGCGTAGAGAACCTGACAGCGGTGAGGGAGGCCCATGTGACCAACTGTCAGGCAGACTAGGCGCGATGCCCGCCAAAAACCTGCTCCCGTCCCAGAGTGACCGAGGGGTTATCGTCTTGGGGGCGCTGATAATCACCAATAATATGAGTGGACGTGGTCGCAACTCATACGTGCCTAGTGTCATGATAGTCACCCCAGGCGGCGATAACTTCTGTGGTAGCGAGCATATCCCGCTGCGAAGGGTCCTCGTGCCAAAGCACTACGAGCGGAGCCTCTCGAAATGCTACACACTCCGGAGAGTGGGTTGAAGCATGTTCCACGTCCATGGTGGGGGTGCATGGTGTGGTGAATGAATGTGGTGCCCGGAGGCATGTAACATGATTGTGGCGCATGGGCGCGATGCCCACGGCATGAGACACGATTGTGGCGCATGTCATGGAAATGGCGCACGGGCGCGGCGACAACCGTCACGAGACAATACCTGGTGCGGGGGCACATGTCATGAAAGTGGTGCACGGGCGCCCGTTGAGTGTCCCGGAGACGGGGCATGAGCCAAGTGTGCATGCGATCTCCAGTATTGACAAAATTGAGAGTGAGGGTACGCGGCCGTCGGTGAAGGGTCCCTCGGGGATAGTGCACGACTTTGGGCGACGGGCATCGCGGAGGCGGTGTGCGGCCGCGGGTGACAAATGTCGCGAGGTCGGTGTGCGAGCAGTGGTGGGCATCGCGGAGACGCAAGACCCCGTGAAGAAAAGTGGGTGTGGAAGGGGAGGCCAAAAGCCAAACCTTGGGGGAAGGCAGAGGCCGACCCCCCTTGAAGAGGCCGAGGCTGACCCTAGGGGTTGGCCAAGGCCACTCCCCCTTTAGTAGGCATTAGGGCACGCCGACTGTTGGTGTTTTGGTATTTTGATGAACAACGAGGAGTTGGGTAGTCGAGGTGCGACGAGTGTGTTACCGTGAGTCGTGCCCACATAATAAACAAGGCGCCAAAGTCGCGTACGAAGCGCACATAAAGAGAAACGTGCGAAAATGGGCATCGCGATGAGAGTAGGCAACTTGGGGAAGGCCTAAGGCTGACCCCATGAAGGAGGCCAAGGCCAACCCCCTTGTCCCCGGGTGCGCCGTCGGCCGACATTTTGGGTAAAAAATGGTTTGGTGGTCGCGGCGTGACGAGCGTGCTACCGTGAGTCACGCTGACGTAAAAGAATTGGCGCCAAAGTCGCGCATGAGGCATACGGATCGAAACGTACGCGACTTGAGCGTGCGCACTTTGACCGGTTCAATCATTGAAAAATTAACTGTTGACTGTGTCGACGTGTTCGTGTAAAATGGGACCCCTAGTGGGTCCTTGGGTGGAACCAAGATAGGTTGGGAACACACATTGGTCACACAATTAAACAAACATTGTCAAATTATCACGTATCCAAAAGTCAACAGTAACATTGTAACGGTAGCTCCGCCAGAAAAAGGAGATGGAGGCACAGCCTCTTTCAAGAACAGATAAAAGAGGAAACAGTGGTGGGAACAGAGCAATGGAGGCGGCAAAGCGATGAAGGCGGTGAAAGTTGGAGGCGGCTGAATAGTGGAGGCAAAGATGAAGGCGACGAAGCCAGTAGTAGATGGAGACGGTGAAGCGATGGAGACGGCGAAGCGATAATATTTTCGATTAGACCAAAGATTACATCTCTCGATTAGCCCTAACATTTTCGATTTGCAAGCAAACCCAATCAAACCAAATATATTCACAAATCAAACCCCAATCAAACTAATGAAACCCTAATTCGCAAGCTAGTGTGTTATTGTCGTAAGAGTAGTTGGACGGTGGCAAATGAGATGTGTTAGTCTTAGTGGGTGCAGTTCTGGTTGTTAAATATAGGAATTCTGAAGAAGCTCTCGAGTACTGAAAAATGAAAGAAAAGATAAGATAAAAAAATAGAAAAGAGATGAAAGGAAAATTTGGAAAAGAAAAAATAAAAGTAAAAACTAATTATACAAAATTGCTATCAAATAACCCATCTGTTTTGTAGAAAAACAAAACAAAAAAAAAATTGGTTTCGAATTTTTGAAAGAAAAAAAAAACTAAAAACTGGAATGGGCATTAAACACATCCTAAATATACACTAAAAATCACTTCATGAAGCATACATGTGGCGAGTTTGGGCTTTATGAAAATGGTAAGTTGTCTGTACCACTTTAATATACTAAGACCTCCTCATTCAAAAGAGAGGACAAAATTTTATTTTCCTTTTTATGTATGACATAGAATGCAATAAGTATCCGCCAACACTTTAGATAGTGGGAGATTCATCTATAATACGGAGTATGAGTTTCATTAATTATCAATGCCTCTTTGGTGGACTCCACCATAATTGATTTCAATTTAGATGCCCAACACATTGAGACGACATTACAAGGTTAATTTATTTCAATCTCGATTTAGGGCGCCTAGTTCCTCTAGCAATTGGGATCAAGCTTGATCACCATTGTGAGGCTCCCTTCGTTTCTCTAACACCCATGGAGGACATTGCAATGGTACCAACTTGAAGAGTGAGTCGAGGGCTTACTCAATCATATGAGCTATTAATGTCCATCTTATGTGAATTCAACCTTTTAGTAGATTTTATAGGACATCTCGGCTCCATTGTTTGTAGCCCCCGTTCATGCCATAATTGACACGCACGCGGTGTCATGCTCCCAAAAATGTGATGAATGCCTCGTCCAGTCTAAGATTGAACTCGAACAAAGCTATAATAAACAAGGCAAGTGAGAATGACAATGCTCCCATAGAGTGCACCAACGACGAGGGACCAATACCAAGCGTCGCCACATCCCAAATTAGACAAACTACCTTAGCTACATATAAGTAAAGGAGTTCAAAAATCATGCAACATTCTAACAAATCACTTTCCTTTAGATATTTGAAATATCGGTACTTAAAAGAGAATTCCAAAGAAATTAAATAATGTTGTTAGAGAGTAATTTGGCCCATTACCTTAGCATCAGACTCACTTTGAGATTTGATTTTGATTCTGAACACCGTCTTCATTCTCACTTAAAACTTTTTGTCTTTTTACAACACTACGAATCCTCACGTTCTGCTCATGTTATTTCGGCTCTTTTCTTTACATTGCTTTGTCACTCTTTATCATACTTGGCATGACTATTTTCCTCTTGTGGCACCTTCACCTGTACATTATCAACTTTTCGAACATATAAATGGTGACTCTGCTGGAGAAGAGAGCATTCATAGAATAGTTTAGCCAGTCTGGCGCCGCCTCGTAATGTTGCATGCCACACTAAGTGATGCTGCCCATGAAAGCCTCTGGAGTTTCACTAGTGCCTT
The DNA here is from genome assembly GCA_033065855.1 of Escallonia rubra. NCBI lineage: Eukaryota > Viridiplantae > Streptophyta > Magnoliopsida > Escalloniales > Escalloniaceae > Escallonia > Escallonia rubra. The sequence goes on along the minus strand of JAVXUO010002091.1, from coordinate 79,613 downwards.
GGAGAACTATGGCAACCATGACTTCTTCATGCTCTGGAAATGTTGCAAGTCCTTCAGTGGCCTAGCATAGACTTTGGATGACCACTCCCAGGCTTCCCTACGCACTTGGTTCAACTTGGCGTTCAGTAAAATTTGACACCTTGACACCAAAGGTGTCTGCATAATGTTGCCAACTCTACTTAGCGTCCGTTGTTGCTAATTGTTGAATAGCTGCAAGATGTTCAACTTTACTATACATATGCATTAGGTCCGACATGGCTAACCTCTATTACAGCAAGTTGACATTAGCATGTTAGCAATTTTACTTCGCTAAATGGTGAATAACCGCAAGATGTTAATTTTTTTACTTATACCTACACACTTGGTCCGAAAACTCTTATGTAATAAGCTGGCATTCAAGAAAAAACCAAAAACCAAAAACCAAAGGTGTCAGCAAAATGATACTAGTTTTACTTAGCGCCATTTTGTCACTAATTGATCGATAGCCGGATGAAGTTAATTTTTAGGAAATATTGCACTTATGCTCCTGTACTTTTATTAAATTGTAATATAGCCCCCTTTACTTAAAAATTGTGTACTAAAACTACCGCTACACCCAGAAAGAGTTCACATTGGACGATTGCCTTCCAACTTAATCCTGATTTTAGAAGAAAATGGTTTCTTTCCCATTTCCAAGACGTTAAACTTTTACTTATATCTACGCACTTGGTCTGAACCTCTTCTACAACAAGCTGACGTACACAAAAACCTAACACCTGCCCTTCAATTAAAAATTGTGTACTAAATCTAACTCCACTCCCTAAAAGAGTTCACATTAGACGGTTTCCTTCTAAGATAATCCTGCTTTTGGAAGAAAATGGTTTGGCGCCAATAATAGTTTAAAGACCAAATTAACTCTTTTGACCTTATATAGTTCAAAATTAGCTGTTCATTTACCTCAATGCCCCTTTTTAAGTGCCATAAAAAGACAGTTTTGTCATTTTACAAAAAAAAAAGAAAAAAGGAAACCATAATAAGTATATTATCTCTTTCTCCTTTCCTATATCTTATTTCTTTCCCATTTCTCGTCAAAATGCTACCACCTTCGCGCTGTAAGCTATTGTCGCAGCCATCAAGCTATAGTCTTCTTCCCTATTCCTCTATATCTCATCTCTATCACCTCCTCTTCCTTTACTAACCACCACCGTCATTGAATTGTTACCACCACCAAATCATCACTAACACTAGAACTGTCCTACTAACCCAACACTGCCATTATAAATCACGGACACTACCAAATCAACCACCACCCTTGAATTGCCCACCATCAAACCACCACCAATACTGTATTTGCTGCCATCAACACAACACAACCACCACAAATCACGACTGCCACTAAATGAACAGCCACCGTTGGATTGCCTCTACCATCGAATCACCATCAACACCGTAACTGTTACCACCAACCCAACACAACCGCAACAAATCATGACAACGACTACCACCACCATCACCATCATTAATATCACCCAATAACCTCTAGTATTACCATTGCATAAGACCCACTACCACAAGTTTTTCCAACCTTACCAATATCAAACCCGTAATTGTCGCCACTTTTGAAATTCACCACTAGGGGGCTGCGGTGGTGGATGGGGAAAATTTAGCAGATGTTCTGGTGGGTTGACTATGTAGAGCTACGGTGGTGGGTGGGACATGATGGTGGTAACTATTGGTGCATTGAAGATTGACGGGGTGGAAATTGCATTTTGGTCCCATCTATTTACAATATTTAGTGAAAGCCTTAAAATATTTAAAACAAATAAAACAAAACATAAGGATGACACCCCGATTTAGTCTACGTTTGACGAGTTTTTTTTCAATTTTGAAAATTGGATGCTAGCCATTCTCCAATTTAAAAAATCAGTTTTTAAACTAAAGAGTAACTCCAAAAACTGGACTTTTGAAAATTTAGACCACCACCACCACCCTCCCACCGCCGGCAGCCACCTCAGGCGACCACGGTGGTGGGTGGGAGCCACCTCCAGCCACCACCACCACCACCACCACCGTCGACCACCGCTATGACCACCGCAAACCACGGGTTACCAAACCAAACTCCCATCTATTATACAATGTTTTTGTAAAAAAAAAAATTAAGCTGCTTTTAAAAACTGAAAACCAAAAAAAAAGTTTTGTCAAACGAACCCTTAGTTTGAGAGGTTATTTCCCGTGTAGAAGCTAACTGGACTGACATGCATGTGATGGCCGCGCGAAACTCGGCTACAAGCAGTTTTTGCATGTTAAAAGAGTCCAGTATTGTATACAATTGTACAAGAGTCCAGTATGTTATAGAATTTTGCAATAATTGGTAATGTACATAGTTGTACAATATATCCTATAATGCTTTACAGATATGTGGAGTCGTATAAAAACTTAGAAATAGTTAGAGAACACTCTGGAAGATATACTTTAGCCATAGGATCGATTCAATCACATCCGTTTATTGAGGAGGTGAATGCCAATAAATAGGTATGACTTATTCGTGTTATTCATCCCTTTTAAGTCCTCATCCAAGTCCTTGTTCTATATTCTTTAAATATACTTCCTTTTTAGCCAAATTTGCCTTGGTGTGTGAGTGTGAGAGCAGAAGGGGTTTGTGATTGATGAGAGATACGCAAGACTTTGTGGGGAGAAAGGCTGGCTTAGGCAGGAAACAAGCTTACTTGCCTAAGTGCCGCACGGATTATGTTAGTGTTCAGGGCCCATAACTCTCAGTCCGTGACAAATACTATCAATTATGTCTTTTTCAAAGACCTAGTAATGATTATGGTTGATGAAGGTACGTATGTTCTAGGTAGACCTGGCAAAAAACTACCCGGACACTCGGGTCTACCCAACCCATTAAAAGTATGGGGTACGTGCATAAAAAATCAAGACTCTTTTATGGTTTGACCTGTACTAGGACCGATTGGATACGAATTATCCGGGTTTACTCGTATATGTATGGTATATAAACTCCCTCTTTACAATGTAAGTTAGGGTTTCTCAACCTTTCTCAGACTTTTCCATTCTCTTCTCTGCCTCCCCTCTCTCTCTCTCTCACAGATCGAGTAGGGATGGCAATGGGGTGGGTCGGATGCAGATTTTATGAAATTCGTACCCGCCCCGGTAGTCCTATTACACGACTCCACCCCGCTCTGCCATCAGGTTAAGGGATGGGAATACCATCCCCGATCCGTTGCACTATTGAAAAACCCGTCCCCGCCCCGATCCGCCCTGCCATCGGGTCAATGGGATGAGAATACCATCCCTGATCCGTTGCAATACTGAAAAACCCGCCCCTGTCCCGATCTGCCCCGATGGACTATTAATACTAATTTTTATTTGTTTAGAAACAAAAATAAGAAAAAAGAAATCAACGAAATTATGCTGAAAACGAAAACTAAGTGAGGAACAAGTAGCCCTACAATTGTAAGATTTCTTGATGTTCTTTAATTTAAACAACTTGAACCAAATTACATAATTTCGTTCCTCATCCTCCATCGGAATCAACAACAGAGGGCTCCTCATCCTCCATCGGAATCGACATCGGAGTCAACACTGAGTAGTAACCCCATACGAAGCCAATCCCGACAGTACCATCACCTCTGTCTCCCCGCTCGAACCTTAATCCCCTCCACCACACTCCAAGCCACCTTCGAGATCGCTATTCGATGAGATCTTACAGCCGGTACATCAATTCGATGCCAAACTCAACGAGATCTTAACACCAGTACTTCAAATCTGGCGATTTTTAGCGTCATAGTTACGACATGGTGGAAGAGCAGAGCCACAATTCCGACCTTTATTATAGAATGGAATGTTTTGTCGATGGTGGCTAGCAGCAGAAAAAGGAAGAGAGAGAGAAGAAGAGAAGAAAAGTGAGGATAGGGTTTTGTGATTCTATTTATATAGTACTAAGATGAACGGTTGTGATTAAATTAAGGTTAGATAAAATATATGCGGGGCGAGTACGGGTCGGGTTAGATTAAATACTAAACCCGACCCGCACCCGCTGCGGGTTAAAATTTTAAATACCATACCCGCCCCATAACCCGGCCAAAGTTATTAATCCGCTCCTATTGGATCGGGGCAGATCGAATATCCTCCAGTTGCGGATCAAATTGCCATCCCTAAGATCGACGACAATCTCTCAGCCACGGTCATAGATCTGCCCGCTGCTGGTTAAGACCAGTTGACTACACTCCATAGAGGAAGGTGAGTCACTTCTCCATTATCTTCTTTGTTGCCGCCCGTCTCTACCTCTGACTCATATATCAGTGACAATCTCTCACTCATGGTTACAGCTTCGCTGCCAGTTTCGACCAATCGACCGTCGGACGACGATCTCTTCACGGATTTCACTTTTCTTGAAGTGGGATATGATCTTCCTTTTCTCGTCTTTGGTTGCACTTTTTTGTGGATCCATTTACTTGCCTTCTGTTAGGAATGATCCTGATTCATTTTTTATGATTACTAAATTGAATTTGGGGATCACCTTTGTCCAGTTCATGACTTGGTCAAGAGATCGATCTTAGGATACCGGCAAGGAAGAAGGTCGATACTCTACTTTTGTTGATTAACAATCGCCAAAGTTTTGGTGATTTGTGATTGTTGATGAATCTGCTTTTTTATTTTTAATTAACAATCACCAAGTCCTGCACTGGTTTTTTTTAATTATATTTGCTTTGGGTGGACTTTTGATTAAGTCCGCCTCCTTTGATTGTTGATTGAATCTGCTTTGGGTTTTTTCATTGGTAACTCGTTTTGTTATGTGACCTATAGACTTGAACTGAAGTTGAAGACTTGGTTTGAAGACTTGAAGTGAAGGAAATTAAGGACTTAGTCCATTTTTAACGCTCTTTTTTTTTCCTCTTTTTTTTCAGTTTTGAAAAAAAAAAAAAAAAAGTGCGTTTGGTAACAATTTTTTTTTCAATTTAAAAAATCACTTTTTAAATTGTAGGGTAAAAAGAGGAAAAAGTTCTATTTTTTTTCACTTAATTTTTTTTTTGAGACCTCCACCACAACGCAGCCACCGCCGACAGCCACCTCCGGCCGTCGGCAGTCACCACCGGGAGTGGCGGCGGGTGGTGGCCACCATCGCTGGCCGGAGCCCACCTCCGGCAGCCATCGCCCACCGTCGTCCGACAGCCACCTCCGGCCGTCGACAACCACCACAGGGCGGCAGCCAACTCCGGTTACCACCGCTGGCTGGCAGCCACCGCCCACCGCCGACAACCACCTCCGGCCGCCGGCAGCCACCTCCGACCACCACCACCGTCGTCCACCGCTATGCCCCACCACTGCCACTGCAAACCACAAAAAAAAAAGGGTTATCAAACACCCACTTGTTTTTGTAAAAAATAAATAAATTAAGCTACTCTTTAAAAACTGAAAACAAAAAAAAAAGTTTTGTCAAACGAAGCCTTAGTCCTCAATTGTATATGATGTTGAATTGTTATGGTACTTGAAGTAGTAAATAACCATGTATGAAGTTAAAGTACTAGTATTTGACATGGTCATTGTTTTCGGTTAATTGTTATACGTTTGCATGCATGGCTTAAAACTTAGATTTTGTAGTTTTTTGTCAAATAAAAAATATTTGCAATAACTAACCAGTAATGTGCTAGTTAAAGAGAAAGAAAATATGTCCAAGTGTCAAAATAAACACTATTTATATAAATAAAAAGAAACCAAAATTTTGACCCATTTACTCACGGATTTACTTGGACCACCTGGGAAGGGTATGGGTTAGCAAATGGCTACCGGGAAAAAAAAACTGAATAAATTTTAGCCGAACCGATTTTACCCATGCGCGTTCGGATTTTAGCCGTACCCGGCGAGTCGACTCGTTTGCGAGGTCTAGTTTTAGGCCACATTTTTTACGTAGAGGGGGCCATATTACAATTTAGTAAAATTAAAGTTGTAAGACAATTTAGGCCCCGTACGCTTACCATATTCGTTTTCTGTTTTTAGTAATGATGATGAAAAAGATTCTTTTTTTGCGTACTTTTACCATTTTCTGTTTTCGTTTTGGATAAAATTACTCAAATAGTAACAAAAAACTTCAGCTGTTTTTCACTCAAACTTAACCCAATATAAGAAAAAATAGCTAAATTTTTTTTTTTTGAAAATGATAAAAGTACAGGAACATGTTTTCAAACTGAATATGAAAATCGTGAAAATGAAAACAGAAAATGAAAACAGAAAACAAATATGGTAAGCGTACGGGGCCTTAAGAATTCAAAATTTGAATTCCAATGCTCCATATAAATTTTGGCTTGAAAATTCACACAAATTTTCCGAGGAATTCAAAATTTGAACTCCCAAGTCCCCGCTCAGATTTGGGCTTTTACATGGCCAAACACCCCATTCGCATGCATGTTTTCCTGCGTATTCCAGATACACATCTCTATCCACCCATGACTGCCAGTAACCATGCTTCCAACCGCGTCATCAAGAAGCTGACCTTTTGCAAATAAGGAGGCCTTTACGACCACTGCCACGGCCCACCGCCTTGGGAAGAAGGTGGCGAACCATGAACAAGCTCTCCAAACACGGCGAGATCGTCATCACCACCGTGGCTGAGATGCGCGCAGTGGTGTATGTCAAGGATCACAACGACGCCTTTCATGGCACGATGCTCGTCGACGCCACAACCGTTGATGAGAGGAACGTCATTGAGGACATTGCGGTCTATGAGAATATCACAGGTCAACAGTTTCTTGCCTAGCTAGGTATCATCATTTAGAATAAAGACCAGTTATTACGTAGAGCGTTTATGGTGTCTATATATGCAGTCCGTTCCATTTTGTATTATTATTATTATTATAGTAGAGATAGAGATCGGTAAGAATAAAATGCACTAGCAATTAGAAATACGACACGTGTCCTCCGTAGTGATCACATTTGATTAAGGCTCGTATAGTCCTTTTAATAGGTCCTCTTGGATAGGATTTGGATTGTAGCCCTATAGGAGGTAGGGCGAGTTGTGTAATATTGTTTGTAAGGAAGTCTAATTCTTAGAAAATTTTAAAGTCAAGTGGCCAAATTTATTTTTGGCTATTGGAGTAACTAATTTGGGTTGGCTATGTAGAGGCCATCAAAGTCTAAGACTATGAAAACGGCTTGTTAGGTTAGCAAAAAGAAGAGATTTAGAAGGTGTTTGAGATTGATTTTGAAATGTTCAAACTAGATTTAATTAGATATGTGGGTGTTCAACAAAAAAAGTTACGAGATTTAATCTGCTTCAAAAAGTTAAAAACTAATTAATCTATAATTCTGAAAAGTTAGGATTATAAAATAATCACTTTTCTCATAATTCAGGTTTGACCTTTTACCATAAAATCCTCATATTTCTCATAAAAGGACATCCAATACCTTTTAACTAATTTGGAAAAATTGTTATGCTATAAGCACCGGTGTGAGATTGTGGGTGTTTCTAATCTAGAATATGAAATAAACGACTTTTATAGGTGGGTGAAAATAGCTTTTCGATAATTTATTTGTATCTCATAGTTATTTACAAATCAAAGTAACGTTAATATTACCTTTCTAAATGGATATTAAAAACTTATTTATTAAATATCCTCTACGGTCACTTTGTGCGTTAATTTAAGTTAAGCACTTTCTTATCCAAACACATTTTGTAAGTTCAAGTTAGTTTACAACTATTTTACCAAACAACAAACTGTCTGCTAAAAGTAGATTAAATCTGATTATAAGGACATATTAAAACTTATGATGAAACTTACCTTTTTAGAATCAATCCAAAACGGTCTCCTAATAATACTCTGAGCAAACAGCTTAACCAAAAATGAGCAAACTATAAACAAGAGGAAGGCAGGCCTGTTTTGGACCGTTCGATTCGGTCTAAAGGCTTGAAAAATAGCCTACACGAGCAAGTAAATATTCAATCAAGTCGGTAATTGGTCTGGGCTACAAAAGGGTTCTACTGTTTTTTCAGGCCCATTATAACGATTTGGTAAATGTTCCTCTAAAGGCTGAAAATCAACCTACAGAAGCAAGGTGCAAGCGGGCCGATCTGAAAATCAGCCCACATAAGCAAGGTGCAAGATGGGCCATGCAAAAAATGAGTAGCCTGTCTAGCCCATTTCCTAATTTGGTCTAAGAGTGAAAGGTACAAAGTGGGCCGTAGGCCGATCCAATAGGCCTGCTTCTAAAGGGCCAAGCTGGAAAGTCAAGAAAATGGGCTCAGCTGCTGAACTGATTCACCCGGCCCATCTAGACCAACATGCTCAGGCCGGTCTTTCAGATCTAGACCGGCCCAATAGCAATGCATCTGGGCCTTGAGGAAACAACCAATTCCAGGCTGATGGCTGATAACCAAAAGACTGGGCCTATCTTTTAACTAGGCCTGTCTTTTATTAGGGGTAAGAGTATTTTACAGAAATTTGTGTTGCAGGTGATGTTCTTCATCTGAACTCTTGTGCTCCCCTTGCCATTACATAGCTGATTATGCAGATATTATGTATGATATTTACATGTTTGAAACACCAGATTTCAACAATTACTGGATATTACTGTCACAACATGGTGAACTTCACCATATCTTTTCATAGGAGTCATACATTCTTAGATGTAAATTGCATTGGCTTTGAGAACAAACTGCAACTTTCATATTAGGGTAATGTTATTAGGGTTCCATGAGTAAGGTAACTACATATATCAATGGGATTATATAAATGCTCCCACCTCGTCTTAACTATATTTCTGTCCAAGACGCCACCGTCAGGTAGGTTTCTACATGATCCCCATTTCTGTTCTTGCTTTAAGTGGACTAAATCAACTCATTCAGTAGTGCTTTGCGCTAGCAGGATATATAATTATCAGCTTATCTAATTCTATCCGCCTTTCTTCTCTAAGTACTCTTATGTCCTCCTCCCAGTTCTTGCTCTAGGCCTTTCAGTCTCAGCAGCAGGGAGGTTGGAAACAGTTTCCTGATTTCCTATGCGAAGAAGCGGGCGTGTACTGCACGCCTCATCCAGGTAATTGGGGAACTATGTAGCAGAAGCCGATAGAACAAGGAGACAAACTTGAGTGAAAGCATCTTCCGTTGATGTTGGTGATAGATCGTTATGTAATGTGTTTGTATTGTAAATAAAATTCGAGACTCAAAAAGTCTTGTTCTTTGTCTCACATTGGAAGAAAAGCACATCTACACATAAGTTTGAATTATTTTGAGATGTTTTGGAGGAAAGATTAAGAATGCTATTGTGCGGTGCACCACACACGCACGCACGTGGCACTTTAGTGGGCGCACTTAGCATTTATTTACCAATTTTCGGAATTGTTTTTTTTAGTCATTTATTTTTAGTGACACTTTAGTGACTTTGAAAGTTATTCCGGAAAGACATTAGAATTGGTTGTGTTCCTTCGTGAAAGGATGACTGTTAGTCAATATATAAGATTCTCAAAATTTAGAATAAATTAATTCTTTTTGCACTCCAACTTCTGAATCTCACATTTATCAGTTATATACACAATTTCGAAGAGAAATTGTGAAACGAATATTTAAAATTGCTATCTGCAGATTGTTGGCTTGAGTAATCCTGGAGGTGATTTGCCATTAACCCGGTAGCAAACTTAGATCGAGTGGGGGCAAATATCACTTTAAAGACAGTGTCTTTAGACGTGTTTCAAGTCAAAGAATTTTCGTTTTCTTCTTCCATCCTGCATATTCTCTCCAACATCTTCTGATCCTGTTTTTGGTTGTCCGTTCATAGCCTGTCCGGTAGAGTTGCACGAGGGCCTTTCTGTAAGCAAAATGAAAATGGGAAGATCGAAGCAGCCAATCTAGTATTCTGGCTTGTGCAAAATGGTTGATACTTTGTTGATAGCAAGAAGAGCAAGTTTTCACTTCATGTGCAGCGGGATGGTGTTAAACTGAATGTGGAAACTGGGCCGGCCCTGGCCGTAGTTTAGCTGATGTACAAGTTCATGCTTTCATCATGCAGGTAGAAGGATATCACCAAGGATAGACGCAAAGGAAATGTGATGAAGGATGTGAATTGTTCGCGTGAGCATAGTTTGCTTGCTGCGGCTCAGACTCTGGTGATCGACCAAAGGGACTCTAGTTCGCTTTTGAACGGCATTTGAATCGCTTTGCATTTTTGCCAAGCACCAATCTAAGTAATTTGGTCTGGATTATAACCGGTTTAACCGCACAAGAACCACTCCCAATCGCCCTCTTAGTTGTTGGATTCGCCATTTCTGAAGACGCACCCATTTTGGGCCTTCCCTACCCCAAAAATCTTCTATTAGCGCAACTGGTTTTGATTGGTCCGATTTGGTTAACATTTTCCAAACTTCTTTAAAATTATGGTAGGAAGTGAGTTCATCTTTTGTTACCAATTGTATTGGTAAGTGGTAACACTTTGGCAGTAATCTGGATTGATGTTCCCAAGTCATTCAAAATCAAACTTGAAGGTTGTGATTTGAGACAGTTATCCCAAAGCAAAAAATCATATTGCATGTTAGGGAAGTAGCAAAATCACAACATATGGGAAAGGAGTAAAAGCCAAGCAGTTTGTTCAAGGTGACAAACTAGTATGGCGACTAATTTGCTTATGAAATGCCGCTAAAAGTATATTAGCAAAGCTTAAGTCAGGTAGATCCCATAGTCCCACTTTCTTATATCTGGTCTACCACGTGCTTACAAGATAACGTTCCTCCCCTCCCACACATTCCACCCGAGAAACAAGGGAAGAAGAGAAGGATGTAGAACAAGGCAATATGCCATACAGCTTCTCAGCCAACCAATGTTGCTTACTTGAAGGTTTACGTGTTGTATAGTTGATGGAGCTATGGAAGTGGGACATTTTTTCTTCTCCTCATGATGATATTGATATGTAGACAAACAATATCCGTCCTTACGTTCTATCCATTGTGTGATTACAAGTATTAGAAGCCTTTACGCTCTGTTCTCAATTGTTTGGTTAACCATAGCACGCGAATGAATTAAGTGTTAGTACAATATCTATATGTTGAAATGGTGTTGAAATTTTGGCAGAAAAGAATTAAGACACGAGACTATTATTAGGGGACTTTAAACTTTCTATCGGGCAATAATGGCGACTTAACATTCTTGAACGTATATTTTCACAGTTCAAGCTTTTAGAGCGAAGTGTAACTTAACATCGTATGTGAGCTCTTGTTTGATAAAGTCTTGAGTCCGACTCTTCCTCTCTATTATAATACAATTTGTACTCTGTTTATTTGTGTAATTTGATTGTGGTGCACTTTCATTTGTCTCTTCACGTGCAATTGAGAGCTTGCACGTGAACGGAAGTGTTACAAAGTATTGTATGCATTATTAAGTCATGTTTCTAACAACTTAAGTTTTTAGAATAGATCATAACTTAACATGAACGATACGCTCGACATAGAGCGTCCCATAGGTCTGGTGACATGGATAAAAAGAGAAAAAAATGGAAGGAGAGGGTCACACACATTATGGCCACAAGGTATACATGTTCTCCTATCAAACACCCAAATATTACCGAGAAGTTCTACTGCTAAAGGTCCTTTTAGTTCGCCAATATTTAGTGCAGAAGTTTTTCATGAAAAGGTTTGGCTGAATTCTGATAATTGAACCGACAATAAAAGGATCTGCTAACGCTAACGACGATCTGATGTGAACCTTCAGTAACCTGCATGTGCAGGTGATCCCTAAAAACTATTGGAGAAGGGGAATCAACACATGGCTCGTCAAACTGGTGCCATATGTTAAGTGGATGAGGGAGTTGCCAAGTAGCAATCAGTCACTAATTTAATAAAAAAAAAAATAATAAAAAAAAATCAGTCACTAAGTCCCTATCCAAGTCCCCCACTGCTCTAGCTAGCTTTACAAAGCCCATCAACTAACATGGCTGTGCCTTTTGATTATCTGATTCCTAGCCATTCCTTAACTTCCTAACAGAGACGTTCACGTTGGTTGTTTGTTCCAAGCTTTTGCAAAAGGAAAGCAAATTTTGCTCTAATCCTGATCGGAGGAGCGACATGAAATTGTGGCATACGAGTACATTCGCTCATTCCCTGTTCGAACGTATTGATTAATGAAAAACCCAGTTCGGACTTATTGTGAAGAAGTCCTTCTTCGCTTAACTATGGAGACTAATTACATAATCACTGTATAAGAATATCGTATATAGTCATGAAAACCACATATGGTTGTGTGAATCATAGGACGGCGCATTGAAGTGTACGCTGGAATATTCTCCATACTCGGAGAGATACCTTTAAGTTCTTACTCTTTAGCCATGTTCGATTACTCAGTCCAACTCCTAGTGTGAAATCGCGTACAAAAACATACTGTCAGAACGTAAACAAGCCAACTCCGGATGTAAAACCGCGTCGAAGGACATTCTAGCAACAATGTTTTCTTTAACACTAGAGAAGAGATTATGAGGAAAATTGGACCAGCCCAGATCGACAAGCGAAAATTTGTCACCAGCAGAATAATTAACGACTCTGATCTTGTTTAGGGGATACAACGTTGGTCATTGAAACGTTGATACAACCAATTTTGGCCATGTGAAGACTTGGCTTTACATGCCACGTCAACATCTGCCGGCCAAGTGTCGGCGTAACAGCTAGCTGCAATGCCATGTCAGCATTGAAGATTGGCGGCGAGGTTTGCGGTCTAAGAGGATAAAAGGAAAATATTTATTCTTGTTAAACAAAGGAGAATAATAGTGAGGCCCGCAAAGTCGGGCCCAATGGACCAATCAAAGTTTGATTTATAGAGCAAAAGCATGTGCCTGTGGTCACGGGGTCTAACAAATCATAATCACCATATATTTTGTGATTGATTGTCATCGTCACAAGATTACCCACTGGCATGCTAAGATGGATCGTTAATTCTTGGTTAAATAAAATTAATTGGGTCGTGGTAGCATAAAAGTTTAAGGAAAAGGATCGTCGGACGCTACAGTAAATATTTTGTTGCTGTTATTAGAATTATAGTGACAATTTACTATTGCTAATATACATTTAGTGTTTTTTTTTTGTTATGGCAGAGAACCTTATTCTAAAACTTAAGCATTTTCATATCTCATTCAAAGGATAAGAAGATGTAAAACCGAACTTCAAATTATCGCATACAATTGACCACTACACTCAAGTTAAATTGTTTTGGTTTGGGGGGGGGGGGGGGGGGGGGGTGGCATCTAGGCATCTTAAACGCATTGATTTCGTTCCAGTAGGCTAACGGGAGGCAAGGCTTCTCCGTTTATGTACCTGAGGCAAATGACCTACGAGCAATCGTAAACCAAAAAAGAAAGACCAATTATGAGAGTAGGACAAAAAACAAATTTTTTTTTTTGCATAGGATATTCCTCCACTCTTAACATTTCACAAATCCATCATTCTCGAGTTGATATATAGAGGATAGAAATAAAAGGAAACATCATTTGTCAGAAGAATATAAATATTTCTCAATTTAATATTTGTTAGAGGATAGAAATAAAAGGAAACATCATTTGTCAGAAGAAATAAATATTTTTGAAGGTAAATTAGGATAAATTCTAGGGTCCCATGAAATCTTCATGTTTACTGTGCTACTAATGATGATTTTCAATAGAATAATAGGGTGGCATTATTTGTGTTCCGGTTCAAGCTTTAACGTACACGGTACGTTCCACTTGCTTAAGGGATTGCATATAAGAATCAATCATATAAGTCTTCTTCAAGAATTAGAATAGAGGGTTTAAAAAAAACCAAGAGCCAATTACATTTTAGGAATTTGTAGGCAGAAAACTAATTCTGTCGCTGGTATAGAAGAGTGAGAAACGAGTATAAAGATGTCCATTTCAGGACGTAGATCCAAAAACATCGGTGCTTCTTAATCAGGCAGCAAAAGTATTAATCTCAGTGCTTATGCATTCATAATCAGCACAATTTTGGTCCAAATCTAATTAATGATTTTCTTTTCGTTACATCGATGCATCTATAAAATGAAAAAAAAAGTATACAAAGTCTATATATAATACAGTAAGTAACAGGTTAATTAAATTAGCAATTAATAAACCACTAGTAATTTTAGTTCTTTTTATATTTTAAGGAGGGCGCCGGCTTAAAAAGAGTGAGGGAAAAATTCCCAATTTTGTTTATTGTTTAAAAAATATTTTTATTGTTTTAACTGCTGCTTTTCATGGCACGGATGAGCGTTTATGTCATATCCTCATTAAATATCAGCCAAAATATTGTATTGATAACTAGTCCACTACATACTCCAAAATAATAAATTGCACCTCAATAAACAATTACCGTCATATGGCTACATTAGGAAAGTGCCATTTCTGGGCAATATTTAAGTGTGATGAATTCCAAAAGTTATAATGAGGTGAAGATCCTTTTGTTGATTGATTTAAGTCCTCGGGGGCTTGGCGAGTTAAATATTTATTTTCTTGTCGCAAGAAATTAACAAAGGCACAAACAATTTAGTTATTGCATCTAGGCCTACGCAACAATGTCAGTTCGTAGCTTCTATTTCCTAAAATGACTGGAATTAATTATAGTCAAAATTTATTTACCACCACTCGTCGTAGCCATCCCAGGTATAAAATTTCATTGCAAGTTTGAGTTCCAGTAGTCGCAGCACCTATAACGCCTAAATTCCAATATATGTCTTGTTTTATTTTGTCACCAGAACAATAACTATGTACAAGAAATTTTAAAATGAAGATTCACGCGTTATTTAGAAAAAAATTAAACATGAAGAAATTTGTTTTGTGTGCACATATGCATGTACTCGACCTCACAATCCGACCATCTGCCTGTGCCAAATTAAACGCCTCAATTTGTGTTATCATGGAAGACACGGCGATGACAGCTAAAAATTTCTCTAACCTAACACGGGTAACTCGACAGAAAAGCTAAATACCAACCAACTTCGAGGCGAAAGGGAGGAGCGCCATTAAAGAAACCCAAATAAATCTTGGACTTTTTTGTAACACATAACAAAAAAAAAACATCAAATCGTGGGAGGGGCCGGGGGTAGGGCAGATGTTTTCAACAATGGAAGCTGGGCTTGCTTAACGGCCAAAACTACCGAGGCAGGAATCTCCTCCTTAAAACCAGTAATCACGAAGCAGCAACCAGACCCCACATGTTAGTTTAATCACGCCATTCCGTCCGGCTTTAATCCCTTTATATACCCCCCTCCCCTTCACTCCTTTTTGCTCTCACCTCTCCTCCTCAGCTCCTTCCCTCGAGACCAACAACAGGGCCAAAAATATGGCATCTCCCTTACTCTCTCTCCTCTTCCTCTTCTCTCTCCTGAATATTCCAACCCCAACTTCCTCCTCCCCACAGCAAGACCCCGAGTCAGTAGTGCAAGAAGTACACAGGTACATTTTTGTTTTTAAAGGCTCCACACCATTAATG
This sequence comes from Escallonia rubra, assembly GCA_033065855.1. Lineage (NCBI taxonomy): Eukaryota > Viridiplantae > Streptophyta > Magnoliopsida > Escalloniales > Escalloniaceae > Escallonia > Escallonia rubra. The sequence goes on along the minus strand of JAVXUO010002091.1, from coordinate 64,184 downwards.
TCCTTAGAATATAAGCACGTTGTCTACTTGGTTATGTAACATAACAATGTGACACATTTTTCTTTTTTTTTCCTTGTGCAGGAGTGTCAATGCCTCGAGGAGGGGCTTAGGCTACCTCTCTTGCGGGACCGGAAACCCGATCGACGACTGCTGGCGGTGCGACCCCAACTGGGTTAATAACCGCCAGCGGTTGGCCGATTGTGGGATCGGGTTTGGCAAGAATGCCGTTGGTGGACGAGATGGGAAGATTTATGTGGTCACGGACTCCGGTGACGACGACGCCGTGACGCCTAGGCCGGGCACGCTTCGCCACGCGGTGATTCAGGACGAGCCACTGTGGATCATCTTCGCCCGGGACATGGTGATTAAGCTGAAGGAGGAGCTGATTATGAACTCTTTCAAGACCATTGATGGCAGGGGAGCTAGCGTGCACATTGCTGGGGGTCCATGCATAACCATACAGTACGTGACTAACATCATCATTCACGGCATCAACATTCACGACTGCAAGCAAGGAGGGAACGCCATGGTGAGGAGCTCCCCACGGCATTATGGGTGGAGGACTATATCGGACGGCGATGGTGTGTCCATCTTTGGGGGTAGCCATGTGTGGGTGGACCACTGCTCCTTGTCCAACTGCGCGGACGGCTTGATTGATGCCATCATGGCCTCCACGGCCATCACCATCTCCAACAATTACATGACCCACCATGATAAGGTTATGCTTTTAGGACATAGTGATTCCTACGGTCCAGACAAGAACATGCAAGTCACCATTGCCTTCAATCACTTTGGAGAAGGTCTTATTCAAAGAATGCCAAGGTATAACCACAACAAAATTCACTTATTTCTGCAAATTCTACGGTCTCATTCATCTGCTATAGTTTTTACTCGCGCTCGCTTTTGAAATGTGTTAAATAAAAAAGAACGTTAATCTATGAACATTGCACGATCGTAGATGCACGGTTGTTTTTGTTGTGTCAACGTTCATCTTTGAACGCGGTCAACATGATTCCGTTTTCGACATGAAGGTGGTCCATGGCTTTTGATTTTTACTGAGATGTTGTTTGACTGATGCAGATGCAGGCATGGATACTTCCATGTGGTGAACAATGACTACACCCACTGGGAAATGTATGCCATTGGAGGGAGTGCAGCACCTACCATCAATAGCCAAGGCAACAGATTTCTCGCACCGGACAGGAGATTTAGCAAAGAGGTAAGAAGCTGCTTGTGACTTGGAATTTCTATCCAACGTAAATATACTTGTTCTGAAAACGCAATGACTATTTTGGAGAAAAATAACACATTAGCTAGCAATAGAAATTTCGTATGGAACTTCCCAAGAAAAGGACGGGCGTGTCCTCATCCAACGAACTTTGATTTTTCTCGCTCTCCTTTCTCCTTTTACTGTTACTATCTTATATTTTCCATCCCAATAAAAGAGACCTTGTTCACCGCTCTGTACAAAACTTAAACTCTTTTTGTCCAAATAAACCCTTTTATGATTCGTGACAACATGGACATGCACTTTTTGAAGAGCGACTTCTTTTTGGAGATCGGTCGATTGATCGAGTGATAGAAATGTTTACTAAAATGACATGAGTTTATATTTCAACAGGTGACCAAGCACGAGGATGCACCACAGAGTGACTGGAAGAATTGGAATTGGAGGTCAGAAGGGGACTTGATGTTGAATGGTGCCTTTTTTACGACATCCGGCGCGGGGGCTTCGTCCAGCTACGCTAGGGCTTCGAGCTTGGGTGCAAGACCATCTTCGCTCGTCGGCTCGCTCACCACGGGTTCCGGTGCGCTCAACTGCAAGAAGGGCTCCCGTTGCTGATCGATTAACAAGCCTAGAGACTCATTTGAAGTCTTGTTCCACTTTAACTACAGCATTTAGTAGGAAAGTGAAGAAGAATATATGAGGGTGGAAAAGTATAGGGCACAAGAAGTCCAAGTTCTACTGCTAGGAATTTACTTTCTTGGAATTTTCTTTTTTTTTTTTCTTTTTGACTTTATGATTACTTGAATGTCGTGAAAATACAACCTCGGCATGCTACTTTGAGAACCACTGGGAGTTTAATTTATGTAAGTGGTCCAGAGAAAGCAAGTGCATGAAGTGTTGATATACCTACTTATAAATTTTATGAATTCTCTCTTTCACCTTGCTTGTAAGCGAATATCAAGTAAACACTCTATAATTTTGTGACAGCTTAGCAAAATAAAACGATTTCAGTGTACAAGACTCTTACTACCGCAAGGTTTAGAATATATAGGAAGACGAATTATAACACCCACCACTTTTGAAGAAAAAGATAGAAAAAACAATGTCGAGATTAATTGTACACTGGATAAACTTGTTGAACTGTGATTATCGCTCTTTGAACAGAAAAAAAGTATTTTATGCATTAAAAATATAAATTGCTCAAATTGTTTCTTTTTTGGATGACGTGGTAATAGTCCAAAAACATTGATTTATTCTGCATGAAAAAGAAACAAAGAGCCAGAGATGATTCAATTACTGACGAATGAGATAGGTAATTCAAGCGAGGACAAATGAGAAGCTCCAAAACTTAACCACCAAATGTCAATCAAGCTATTAAACTAGTTCCAACTAAACAAGTTGAAAAAGGAGGGATTGTTTGGAGATCGAAGCTTGACTGCTAGCTAACTGGAGATAACCGAATGCAAAGGGCAGTGCAAATCAAGGAACAAGATCAAGAGGTCATCATGGGGCTCTATGTATATCTATTCAGAAAAATAAGAAGGAGGAGAATCTGATGCTCATGTATCGATCAAGCCAAACAGGTTATACCATTTTGTCCCTAACAGCATTTCCATGGACCACCAAAGCAAGTCCCAAACCAGGTTTAACCTTTGAATAGTAGTGCTCTTTGACTAACCAATGCACTATCTAATGCAAATGAATATTATTCAAACAAATTGTGGAGTGAAGCTTCCAACTTTACTGGGTCCTGTGTTGCTTAAGGTTGGGGTTCCATTTGGGTGTGTGTCGATTTGACAAAAAAGGGATTTAGAAAAAGCACACATTGATCTTCTTTTCATGGAGCTGTCATTTGTGGACTGTTACAGTTTTATCTTTCACAAAGCTGTATGTATGTATCTGAGAATGGATTTTTGTCTTGTGACCATCATTAAATGGAAAGACTTTCCACTCCAACAGATTGAAGAAGACCAAAAGTGAGCCCCCCCCCCCTTTCCAGAAATTTCTATATGGTTGAGCGCCATCATTGCAGTCTTAGCTTTTGCTAAGACTGGAGGAGTATCAGGACACTGGAGTGACTCCCAAATCTCTTGGTTGTGAGGAGTTCAGCCTTAACCGTATACCTAGTCATCCTTCACTATAGTGCAAATTTTAATCGCTGCAGTATAGCAGACAGCTAGAACCCTTCCATTTAGCGATAACTAATAGTCATTAAAAATAGTCAGCAACGTTTTTGTTAAAACATTGAATGAATGACAATTCTCTTAAAAACTCGATTTGTTTGTCACTGAATTAAAGTTATTATAATCATTTATTACAGCTGTCAATAACCGTTATATGGAGGGTCGTAGTTTTCTTTTTACAACTCGAATAACAGCCAAATGTTTTCCCTTATCTAATTATCATAAAAACTATTTACGGAATTGTTTGGCGAAAATGTCGTATCCATCATAGAACGTGCATGCATAGTTGGTTTCTAGACAGTGCTAATTATGATCTACTGCAATCTACGTGGTTTTTGATATAAATTACCCTTTTATCTATCGGGGCATGGTAAGGGAGAAAGCAAAATGAAAGAAGGAAAAGAACAGAAAGGGTGTTGTGGGGGTGGGGGGGGGGGGGGTGTTGTTGGGAGAAGGAGGCAAAGTTTTTCAAACCTTAAATTGGTTCAAGGCATGGTAGTTGGGATGAAAATTATGCAATTTACTAGTTTGCAAAAGCTCATTGACACATGCACGAGCAGTTAGCACGCCGTATGAACATAATCATTCTGAATAGCCTAAAACCATGAGCTGAGCACCTCATGGTGATAATCATGGCTAGGCATTATGTGAACCATTGCATAAGTTATGGAGTCGCTGTCTGAAAATGCTTTGACTTTTGCACTTGGACATTAACATGGCTCTAGGTAAAACTGTATCATTTTGTTGTAATGCTACCCATTACATGCAATAGCCATAATTAGTCCTTTTACTGATCGTACTATGTAGATCGATGCACCGACAGTACTAAAAATCAAAACCAAGTAGCAAGTTACTTGGTCCAATTTAATTGAGGTTACCACAGGCTAAGGTTAGTCCCTTGCATTATTTGCACAATAACAACTTTTTACCATCAATTACATTATAATGTCGGGTACGGAGAAAGCTTCTCCATGACTATATGTTTCCAATGGGACGGTATGAAGGGGTCAAACAAAGTACAAGCGTAACTGTTTAAACACGTTTATAATAAATTTCTCATATTTCACTAGTTAATAAATTTCTCAAATTTCTCGCATTCAATTTTTTTGGGTACTATAACAAGGGAGGTTGCAACAGAGTGACTGGGGCGTAACTGTAAACACGTTCATAATAAATTTCTCATGTTTCACTAGTTGCTTTGTAAAATTTTCAAATTCCTCGCATTCAATTTTTTTTGGCACTACAACAAGGGAGGTTGCAACAGAGTGACTGTTTCCGACTTGACACAAGATTTTGACAATAGTAATTTTTATCCCTTTCTTCTTTTCCGGCAATGTCATGCCGAGTGCCGACCATTGTTATTTCTAGAGTTAATCGTTTCATCGTGTTTTTTCCTCCTACGCTGGCTAACTATTAGTTAATGAAATTATCCTTTCGAAAAGAGAAAAACAAGTATTGACGCAGCCAAATCTTTCCTAATATATCCCTCTCCTTACCACATAACATGCCATAAAACAACAAGCTAACTGGCTTCTCCAGTTCAGGATATCCAGCGAGCCGGTTCAAATATGGACGAATGATCCATCAATGAGAAAGGGTTTAGAGGGTTGATGAGATTGTTTAGAAGCTAATGACAGTGACATGCAAGGATCTAACCATGTGGGAGACACCAACCAGTACAGGGAATTGACCTAATCAAAAGTGCATTGCAGCAAGCAGCCTCACCATCAACACAAAATTGGTGATGATAATGATTAAAGTAATAGCCCTCCTCGCTTTGTCTCCGCAAGGAACGCTCGAGCACGTGCACCAACCCAACAAATGTCAATTGCTTACCGGAGAGACGGGATTAGTTTACTGGGGCTACTTTCATCCTTTTGTGGCTATGGCTGTCAAGTGTCATGATCCCCCTTCATTCATGGGATTGTTTCCTCCTTATCTCCTGCTAGCAAAGGTAGCACCCCGAGTTGGTCTACGTTGGCATTCCCCCAATATCATGGTTTCGTTCCTCAAATCAAGTGATCAGAAGCAGTTCATGGTCTTTGATAAGCTGTGTGTGATAAGTGGATGGTAACCAGTGGTCGCGTCGGGAATTCTTTATGACGACGGGTGAAAGATAAGAGTGGCTGATAACTTATGTTTTAAGGTATTAAATGAACACTAAAAAAGGATTCTTCTTTTAGATTGTACTTCATTTTTAGAATTTTCGTACATGGTGGGCAATCCATGTCATATTTTAACTCGGCATAAGGTGGGCAATTTTGAACCATTATCCTATTTTTTCGACTTTTTAGTGGTGAAAATTGTTAGAAGTTTTAAAACTTCATCCAAAATAAATATCTTTTTTTATGGGTTGTTTCCCTTTATTTAGTATCTCTTTTAAAGATTGTGACCTTTCTCTAATGTGTGTCTTTGCATCCCTTTCACTTAGTATAAATAAGTGATATCTAGTAGGGGAAAAAAGAGAAAGAAATGTTAGACAAAGTTGGATAAATATTAGTGAAATAAGAGAGAAAGACACTAAAGATACGATACAAAATTATGTTTTCTATATCATTTGCAAGTCTTTGCGAGCCTATGAGTTAAATCTTGATCGTTGTTACTCGTTAGAACCTATACGAAGAGAGACAACAACAATATAAACTAAACAAATATAATTCGTTTGTCTCAGAGGCCAGCAGTTCTTTTTTTTTAATTAATTTTTATATACATATAAGAAATGACTTATTTTTTAAATCTATTTTAATGATTTTGCATGTTACAATTAAAGTATTTTTCCTAACTAAATTTGATCATGTAAATACTAATTATATTTTCTAAAAGAAATGACACAACTTCTTAATCCTTATGGTCGGCAATTGCCCACATTACCCCATAGGTGGCCTCGCATTTGATGGTGCCGGTGGCGAACCCGGGATGGATACGCAAGTTGGTCAAATCAAGGTTCAGGTGATGATCGAAAACCCAAGAAGGAAGAAAGTTCAACTTATTATTAAAGTCATGATGGGTGACTGGCCACCGTCGGTGTACATCGGTCAATGCCTAACGGGTGGTACCGGCTCATGAATATAATTATCTAAGTTGTGGAATTTAATTCATTGAGAGAAGATCCTTATGTAGAAAATCCAACTACCATTTTGTCGATAAGAGAATCACATCCACTTGAGTAAAACGAAAAGGATAAAAAGAAGGAAAAAAGAATCGGGAAGTAAAGAAACAAGTAAAGTGCGTCAATCTTATTAAGTCATCTTTTAGTATTATTGATGACTAGCGCTCCAAATTTATCCAACCCAAATCTAAATGGACAAAATCCGTGACCTTTACTTTGGTGAGCAACATGAGAGACTTGTTTCAGATTTGCTTCTTGCCGCCACTGTTACATCACCTCGAGCTGCCATCAGTTGTGGTACATGGCTCTCGCTACTCAAATAGTAGGAGACATGGTTTTGATGCATCTCTTTTGTATTGTCTCCTCTCGGTTGCCACTTAGTTTGGTACCCCAAACACCTGCACCTGCAGCTCCTAGATTATTCCGCTTTTCTTCAATACCATACTGACCAATTTTTGGGACCATCCGTTTGGATGCACTGTCTCATTCTCTAGCTAACTCATTCGGGTATTTCCTCTAAGTTGCAGTTGTACTTTTACTTAATGAATTTCGATTAGGGAGGGAAAAAAAAAGGGAGCTTTATAGTGAGTTTGTCCATCCTTCTAGGTTAAAGTTCATTGCCCAAGTTTCCCATGACAAAGTGCGAGTTTTAGCAGAGGACTTATGAGTCTAATACCATAACTATGACCCACCAGAGCATCAATCACTGCGGTTGAGACGGGAAATTCTAAAATTATACTCTTAACCAGTGTCCTATTACCTTCATAACACGAACCTTATAAGTCCAATATACCAAGCATAGAGCCATATTAGTTGACAACTTTACACAAAGAACCACATTATACCAGTATTCTTCCTCGGGAATAATAAGCACAAAACGGTATAGATACTTTGGTAACAACAACTAGATGATTCACACCCTTCATAATTTTAAAGAATGTGTACGGCTGATTTCGATTTTCAACCCGGTAGAGCTGAGATGCTGTCCGACAAATGTTAATGACAAAAAATTCAATTTGTCCCCATATAGTAATAACAAATCGTTCTCTGTGTGTGTGTGTGTGTGTCTATATATATATATATATATATATATATATATTTCAACAGTATCTCTTTAGCGATACACAAAATTTCAAATGTTATTCATCTAAAAAGAAATTTAGCCAACAACTCGCGTCACTGCTGCTAGTGCCCTAAACACAGCTCGAACAACTGCGTTTTCATCCAAGGATATGCATGTAGGTTCATGAATCACAGTCTGCCCAACGTTTTGTGAATGAATGACTAACTGCTTCCATTGCATCAACCAACTGCAGAAATTCATTTTTGATGGCACATCAAGTAGATAATTCAACTTTTGGGATGCACAAAAAAGTTCTGCAATGTTCGACGAGAATCAATGTCACCAACGTATGAAAACTGTTTTTTGAAAATATTTTAGTATGTCCTTCTGAAAATATTTCTGAAGACTGTTTTCAAATCTGATCGAGGACCTAACGAATAATATTGATTGTTTTCAAAATGTTAGATGTATTATAGGAAAATGCAAGAAAAGATCTAAAAAATAAAAGAAAGATTCGTTGCCTGAGGTATGAACTAGGTCACTTTCTTAAGATGATTTACATTCTTTTGGACTATCACAGGTACAACAAGTTTCTTGACACATTGCCTCTGGAGTACAACAACCCCGCTCTAATTGTTGTTTCCCTTGTATGCACAAACGAATGAAATAAAAACTTCACTAGACACTGTACCAAAATTAAGGGTGTACTTAAATGAGTTGGGTTGGTTTTTTACCGAACCCAAAAAAATTGATATGCGTAAAAAGCCCGACGAGCTTTAACCAAAGAAAGATTGAATATATTGAGTTGAGTTGGCTTGGCTTGGCTTGGGTTTGTGGGCTTTTTTGGGTTTTAATAGGTCAATCAAAATAGAATAAATATGTTTTATATTTAAATAAAAAGTGGAATGATGGTGACCGGCGATGGCAGCAACCACCGGGTGGTGGCTGCCGACAACGGCAGAAGGGGTGGCCGGCAGTGGTTATCGTTGGTGACGTCTACTGTCGGCGATGGTGGTGCCGGCCGGCAATGGTGGTTGTTCAAAAATGTGACTTTTTACTAAATGAGTTTTCAAAGCCCAACCCAAATAACCCACTATTATATAAGCTTAGCCCATTCTAACCCACTTTATATTGTGGTGTTGTGTTGCGTAAAAATTAAATTTTTTTTGGGTTGGCTTGGTTAAAAGTATAAAGCTCAATCCAATGTCGCAGCCCTAACCAAAATGCCCACAAGTCAGTATATAGAAAATCAAAAAGAGGTGAGGTCTAATGTTAAATGCTATTGGAATACAACAGCCCCACTCTAACTATTGCTTCCCTTGTATTTCTACACAAACAAATGAAATAGATGTTTCACCCGTCACCTTATCAAAATGCCTATATTTTTGGACAAACGTATGAAATAGAAGCTTCACCTAACACCTTACAAAATGCCAACGAGACAATGTATAGAAAATTAGAAAGGGGTGTCGTCTAATGTTTAATTCAGAATAACTGTTGGTAATCTATTACAAAAGAGGTCGGAATGCTACCAAAATGCATGCGTGAATCCCAAAAACCCGAGTGAGTCAGTCTTAAAACTAAAGCACATGTTATTAGGAGGCGAACGAGTATTCTCTTATATATTCTTTAAAGTTTTTCTAAAAGGCTAACGTAAGACAAGTATTGTTCAAACGTTTAAGTATACTAGTTGCAGTCCACGTGCAACGCACGTGGTCATTAACTTATGAACAAAAAGTATTTGTAAAGTTATTAGTTAAGTCGATAAACACACATCATTAAAATGTGCGGAAAGAGCCATATATGTGGGGAAAACATTGTTTAGCATAGAAACAATATTGTTATAGTTTTCACATATATTTTCGAAAGAGTGAGGCTATATATATATATATATATATATATATATATATATATATATATATATATATATATATATATATATGGGAGCTGATCCGTTGAGAGCGTGGGCAAAATAGGAGAAGTTGCAAGCGCGATCTGACCGTCCATCCCGAAAGATGGACGGGCCAGATCGCGCATTTTTCGAAAGCTGTCAGTCGTCCGCCATACAGTATGGCGGACGGGTTTTTTTACCATTTTGCCCCTCTGCCCCGTCCGCTACACTGTTTCCCGGACAGCATTCAAGTTCTGACACGCGACAGCAAAAAAGGCATCCGCTATACAGTGTAGCGGACGTCTCTTTTTTTTACGTTTTTTTAAAGTACGTCCGCTACATTATGTAGCGGACTATTTTTTGAAAATATACCCTTCAGCTCTCGTCCGCTACATTATGTAGCGGACGAGTAGGCAGTGCCTTTTTTCCATTTCTCTCTCTCTATTTTCCATCCGCTACATTATGTAGCGGATGGAAAAAGTACGAGATATTGTTACCTTCTTTTCTCTTTCTCTCTCATTTTGTCATCATTTTTCTGTCACATTTCTGACTCTCTTTCTCTTTCTCTTTCCTTTCTCTCCAATTTTCTAAGTTGTTTCTCTCTCCTTCTCTCTCTCGTTTCTTTTTGCTCTTACACAGAGATATTTTCTTTCTCTCTCCCCTCACAACTCCCAGATCTATCCCTCTTTTTCTATTCCTCTTTTTCTATCCCTCTCTTTAATTACTCTTAAAATCAAACAATCTAATTTAAAACTCCAGTCTCATCCAATCTAAGTCAAATAAAATTAACCAATTACATGTCAAACTTAACCGGTTAAGCGATTCAAAACAAAATCAAACAATCCAAGTCAAACTCCACTCTCATCCATCACCAAACCCAATTACATGTCAATTACACCAAAATTAACTAAACAAATCTCATTCAAAACTGAATAGTGATACAAATTGGAACATTGAGATAGATCTGAAGAAAAGAAAAATGAAAAAAAAAATGTATTCTCAACTCCTAGGGCTGGATGAAGGGTAGATAAGGTGGTCGGAGATGGTGGTGCGGCGGCAAAAGATGTGGTGGCGGTAGCATGGGCTACCACTAGATTTGACAGCGATGATATGGGAAACTGGCAGATCTGGTGGAGATGGCGGCAACATGGGAGATGGGCAGATGTGATTGCGATGGTGGTGGCATCGGCAATGAGATGCGATGGTGATGGCATGGGGAAGAGAAAGTGCCGGGACTGACGCGCCGGGACTGATCAGCTCCGCAGCGCCGCCGCCGTCGTTGCTCCCTCGGAGGCGCTTGACGGAGAGCTTCTCCAGGGAGGAGCAGTGGCCGAGCACGGTGGCCACTGTCCGAGGAGGAGGAGTGGACAGCAGCAGCGTCGATCCATGTCAGAGGCGGTAGCTGAGCTTCCACACCTGGAGCTTGTCCGAGTTGGAGAACGGGGTCGCGAGTCAGCTCAGCTGAGTCACCCATGTCAGATCTGGAAAAGACGAAGCCATCTTCGTCGAAGCTTCCTCTCCTCCGGTGCCTCTCTCCGCCATGACAGCAGATCTGCCATCTTCAAAGAATGGGTACGAGGGAGAGGGAGAAGATGGAGATGACGAGAGATGAGGAAGAGAGAGAAAATAAAAAGAGTTAAATGAAAAGAGACCTCTTTTCCAGATCTGACATGGGGTCTTTTCAAAAAATTAATATTCATCCGCTACATAATGTAGCGGATGAAAGGAGAGAGAAAAAAATGTCAGAGCATTAATGAGAGAGAGAGAAAAAAATGTCAAAAAATTCAGTCCGCTACATTATGTAGCGGATGGGCTCGAAGGGTATTTTTGTCAAAAAATCGTCCGCTACATAATATAGCGGACGGGCAAAAAAAACGTAAAAAAAAGATCCCTTCCGTCCGCTACTGAAAACTTGTCCGCTACATAATGTAGCGGACGTTTGTCAAAAAATTTGTCCGCTACATTATGTAGCGGACGGGCTTAAAAAAAACTAAAAAAAAGTCCGTCCGCGATATAGTTTAGCTTTCGGTACGGAGGAGGGGCAAAAAGGTAAAAAATGCCGTCCGCTAAACAGTATGGCGGACGACTGACAGTATTCGAAAAAAGCGCGATCTGGGCCGTCCATCTTTCAGTATGGACGGCCAGATCACGTTTGCAACTTCTCCTATTTTGCCCACGCTCTCAACGGATCAGCTCCCTATATATATATATATATATATATATATATATATATATATATTGTGAAATACCAAGTGATAATGCATATTAGGCCTGTCTGTTTTGCAAAAATGGAGCGCGGATAATGCTTTTCTAATAACCTTTGATAGACCTAACTTATTGAACTCGTCATTTTTGTTTTGAATAAGCTTGACCCCTAATTGTGGGAGTAACATTTGGCAAATTTGATGAGACGGTGGTGGTGGCAACAGTTAGCCCGAACAACACTAAAGTGAAGACAATAGACTTGGCCATAGTTGAGACCGAAAATGAGCTAACTAAGAGATAGAGATTAGACTGAAAATGAGCTAGTTGAGAGGTCGAGGGTTTTGCGTGTTTGCTGGGAGATGATTTAGAGCAATAAGTATTCAGAAAGTCTGGCTTTCAGATTTCTTTGACCATAATAGTTTTGGTTGACCATTTGCTATAGCCCGGCAAAATATTGAAAAATCTGAAAAGCGTTTAGGAAAGTGGTTTCAAAAAATAAAACAGCAAGTACAAAAATGCCTTTAGTAGGCCTAGTATTTCCAACAATTGCAACCGCTGAGGAGAATAACCCATGGAATAAAAAAAGATCGACATCTTGTCATAGCGCAGCTTTGTAGTACGTTTGTTTTGGGTACAAAATGTCACTTTTTTACCTATAATATATATAAGTAGTGGACAAACAAAAAAATCTCAATCTAAACGGTTTTCAATTTCAACCTTTAAACAAACATGGTCTCAGTAACAAAAGCAATGCAGACATGGTGAAAAAAAGACAGTAAACATAATCGACCATGTAAATCTATTGCATTGTCCAGCCAATTGAACCAAAATACCAACGTACAGGTAAAATCAATTGCGTTGAGTGAAAATGAAAAATTCTTATAGAAAAGACTTTGCAAAAAATCCCCACTAACAATTATGCTTACAGTTAACATGTACAAGCCTTTAAAGTGGAAATACCAAATTAATTTCTTCTTAACGCAGAAATAAAATGATGCAACACAATGATGAACCAAAAACACTAATGCTGGATGCTGCAATCTGGTGATCCGTCGGAAGTACAAGGCGAGGAACATAGTAAAGACTGTTTAATGCATTCTTTTTTTTTTTGTTTTGCACCAAGTATCCCATGTGACGACTTGCTTGAAATTGGTCGTCAAGTTAAGACTCCTCAATATACTTTCCCTACAAAGTCTTTTTGATCTACAAATTTACTACTTATTTTATGTAGATAATGGGTTATCGAAAGCAGCACAACTTGCATTATGGAATCGTTTTCACGCTAGAAATGAGCAAACAACTAAATTTATCAATCTAGTCACAACTTGAAACAAAGAAATAGACTTACCAATTAGAAGCTTATATCCACCAACCTGCAAAGTTGCCTAACTACTTTACATTTTACAAAGGAGAAACTTTGTATCTTCTACATGAGATACCTTTACTTGTAATTAAAATGTTACTTTGGTTACTAATATGAACTTGAATTTAATTTTTTTTAATTAAAAATTGATGCCATAAGTATTCTTCATGAACTCATGATCAAGGAAGGTACAAAAGTTTCGAGTCATAAACTATTGTAATAAGATTATGTATTGCTTTCTAAGATTGATAATGCCATGAACTAATAAAGTGACAGTGTTCACCCAATTTTAATTTAAAAAGTGCTTGATAATATAATGAGCATCATGAAACCCTTCTTTCTTTTTAGCATAATAATATCTTGGATGCCAATTATTTAAGGAAGTTCTCCTTTTTCCATATACTATTCGCTAAAAGGGTAACACTGAGATATTTGAAGAGTTTGATTGTAATTCTATTGATTTATTTTTTATTTCTTATAAAAATATACAATTTTGATCAAGTATGACCCTTGTCTAGTATAAGTTGCTTGTAAGTCTAAACTCACAGTAATTCATAGAGAAGACCTGATAATGAAATTCCAAGTCAATTTTTAAAGAAGATCTAAGTCAAATAAAGAGAATTCGTTGAACACCTAGTAATTTTGGAGATAAGGCATCATTTATTATTTTTAAAGATGCGAAACTCATCATGACCTTTGGGTAAAAACTTGTTGATGATATATATACTCATCCGGAAATATTTGTAAGTAGTATAGACATATCTTTAAGGTTAAAGAAATTAGAGGATTGACAAAAAGTTTGAAAGATTTTCAATTAATTTGGAAAGAAGAACAATGCATTTGGTTATTAACTTGAAAAGAAGAGCCGACGGTTAACACGGGGAGATGAAGATTCTAACATTACTCCATTCATTATACAACCAAGGATAATGATGTCATTAAACAATTTTGTGAGGATAGTTTTGTCCAAAAAATGATTTAGACTCATCCACATTTTTATAAGTAGTATATGTGAGAATAAGGGTGTATTTGAAATACATTTCAGTTTTTTTTTCTTCAGAAAAACGAAAACCAAAACTTTGTTGATTTTTTTTTCTTCACAAAACTGATGGGTCGTTTGAGACGGTTTTGCATAATTGATTTTTTTTCTATTTTCCCTCTCATCTCATCTCTTTTCTTTTATTTTTCATTACTTTAGAGCTTCTTATGAGCTCTTATGTTCAACAACGAGAAGCGCTCCACCGCGACCAATACATCTCATCTGCCGTCGTTTAACTAATGCTATGGTAGTAACATATTAGCTTGCGAATTAGGGTTCCATTGGTTTGATTGGGTGAATGGTTTGATTTGTTAGGAATTTACCTTTGCAAATCAGAGTTACTAAGGTTAATCGATGGATGAAACCTGTTGTAGAAACAATGGTGGTTGATATGATGGTGATTTCGATTTAGAGGAGTGGTGGTGCCGTGGTAGTGACCGATGTTTTAGAGGGTTTGGTGTTCGGCAGTATTGGTCAATGGTCGTGGTGGTGGTGGTTGTGGGTTATCAGTGGTTATGGTGGTTGGCGATGTTTATGGGTGTTGGTCACTGGTGGTGGTGGCGACGGTCAGTGGCTATGGTGGTTGGCGGTGTTGGCAAGTTTGGTATTCGGGAGTGCTGATCAGTGGTGGTGGCAAATCGACAGTCAATGGCTATGGTTGTTGGTAGTGTTTGTAGTTTGGAGTTCAAGGGTGTTGGTCATTGGTGGTGGTGGCGGCGATCAATGGGTAAGGTGGTTGGCAATGTTGGTGGTTTGGTGTTATTGGGTGATAGGTGTTGATGATGAAGATTGAACGGAAGAAGAGATGTAAAATGTCTCCGACAAAAGTTAAAAGTTGGATCTCAGAAAAAGAAAAAAACCAAAATTAAGAACTTCAAAATGGGCCTTTCTATAACGGCCCCATTTTGGAAAATGGTTCATAAAACTGAAGGAGAAAAGAATAAAACTATCTGTCAAACGTCAAATTTTTTTTTCCCAATTTTCAAAACTCAAGAAAAAATTAAAAACAAAAGCTGTATTAAATGCTACTTAAAAGCATCTAAAACTTTTTTCTTAAAATTCTAATATTTTCTCCAAAACCTTTCTCATCTAAAAAGAAATTTTTTGTTAAAAATACTCCGACACAACTTCCTTAAAGTCTTTTTAACATTCCAAAAATAAAATAAAAAATTCTAGCTTTATCGGTTCTCTCGATACTGCATGGCATGCTCGTACACTATACACATCATGTGCATAAAGTAACAGTACTGAAAATACACTTAAAAAAAGCACTGCTAAGCAGGGCTGTTAACCTTTTCAGAGAAGGAGGGCCTTGTATCCGGCAAACCAATTAACGTTTAGCTGGGCAATAATGTAACGAGTTGGCCCAAGTCTGCTGTCGGGCCGGTAGACTTCTCATTTGGATCTGAATTTTAGTTGGAAAATGGGCCTCTTTGATCTACAATTTGCGTTGATTTGCAACAACGAGTTTCAAATCAACGCAAATTGCAGGCCCAGTAGGCCTGTGGCAATACAAGAATCAATTAAGAAGAGGGTTTTCCATCTAGTAGTCATCTAGAGCCATAGATTTTTGCCACTTAATTGGTCGGACTCAGGAGCTTTGCGGAAGAAAAACCTTTGGCTACAACTCGGGTTATATAGAAAGAGCTTACAAAATACCGGAGTATGCTTAGTAGATTTTAGTCGTTGATGCTAAAAAAGTGTGTTAATAGAAATTGTCGCAAAAAAACATCTGCAAAAATGTCGCTATAAATATTTGCTGCACTTAATGGTCGCTAGATGAGTAAGGTTTATAGGCTATTTTTACTAGCACTTGTTGCGGTGAAAATATTTTCATTATTAGAACCTTAATTTTTTTCTCCTTCACTACAGAAACGATATTTTGTCTTTTATTTTAGGCGTCTTTTTATGTTGACAATAACTTACAAAATCACCACCAAGCTCGTATGTCAGCTAGTAGGAAGTTGTTCTAACTTAACCAGAGGTCTCGAGTTCGAATCCGAGTCCTGGGAATGCAGCTGCGTTAAAAACTTGGTAGGGAAAGCTTTGTCACCCATGTGATTCCACCCAGCTCGAACCCGGATTAATCGGCTCCCATTATGGTGTCCGGATAGCGAATGGTCAAACCAAAAAAATAACTTACAAAATCACTAATTTTTTACGGTATGTGTACCCAAAATGAGGCGTCTGGCACTGTCGTGGCAACATGAGGCGATCTTGTTGACTGATGACGACGGAAGAAAGTAAAAGTTGAAGATGATGACGAGGGTTGAAGGTGGTGATAACAACCTCAGTGGGCAAAGTAAAAATTATCATGGGCTGTAATAATGAGTGTGAAGACTGACGTGGTACTATAATGGGGCTTTAGTCATGAACAATGGCCGGCCACATCGCATACAGGCGAGCACGCCTTATGAGGGAGATAATTCTGCGTAATGAAGGTCGCCTGCACGGTTGCGCTGTTTCCTTTTACAATATTCGCCTTCCAAAGTTCCAGAACTCCTCGGGAGTTTGTTGCCTTTTACCACTTTATCTGACCCGAAAATTAGTGCGTCCTTGGCTCCTTTAGATTCTTTCGCTCTCCGGTCCGTCACATATATCACGGTAGAACTGTTTCGTATTGATTGTTATAGCCGTTTTGGCCTAAGTCGTTAAATTGTAAGCGAACAGTATCTAGAAGTAAGAACACGAAAAATTTACTCAATTCAACCAAAGAGGGGACAAACATGAGAGAGCGAAATCAAGAATATTAAAGTAGTTACAACTCGGGTGGTCCATAGTGCTAGCCTAAGTAGGCAACTCCATCATACTGACGTGTCCTTAAAAATGCATAACTCGTAATAGGTGCCATTAGCATAACAAATTTAGAGGGAAAAAAATACATATATGAACTCTATGTATTATCAAAAAGCTTTCAAAGTTATCAACGATGTATTGCGTTGACACGAGATCGTGTCTCCGGGGACAACAAAAGATTGAAGAAATTGAAGTGGAAATCAAACAAACAAACAACCAAATGGCATAATGACGACCGTTCAAGGATTTTCTAGTTGTGAAACTAGGGGGTGATGATCACATACTGTTCAATATATCTCGTAAAAGCTGTTGCAAAACTAATGATACTTAGAGAAGTCAAAGAGCGGAGTATCAAAGCGATAAATGGTTGGTGTTTGAAAGTTAACCTAGTAAAAGAAATCTTTTGGATACAAGATCTGCGTAACAAGAATTCGCGATTGTAGATGCTCATAAAATACCACTAGTTATATTTAACGACAACTAATTGATATTACAATAAGAGTTATAGTCTCTTGCTACATTAGAACCAGAATTTATCTCTTGTAAAGTCTCTTTTAATACAGTAGAAAACAGCATATACGTCTGTCTCTCTAAAATATAAAGGCAAACCATATCATTCTGTTTCCAACATTAGAAACAGTGTGGTCAGAGATTAAAGTGTGACTGAATTTAACTATGATGCTCCCGTGTCCAGATGCAAAGAGATCGAACATAATTGATCATTGAGTGCTACAGAAACAGTCACACCTGCAGAGTGTCCCCTTTGACAGCTACAAGGCTTTGAGAGAAATGCTTTGCCAAATGCTTTTCCAAGAAAGCCGCCCACAGTTGGATCCTGCACCAGTCAAATATTCTCCAGTTCTGCATACAACAAACTGATAACTACACTACTGCAGTATTTTCTAGTGCCTAGCAAGAACACATCTGACTCATCAAACTCGAAGATCATGTATAAAATAAAATTACAACATTATTGCTAAAGTTTCACGTGGATGCTAAAGTTTCACGTGGATGGGTTTCAATTCGCTTGAAAATGTTTTTGAATTGAATATCAGATGTCAAAATTAATTGAGAGTTAGGCTTGTTCGTGCCCCATGATCTTCTGGTCGCTGTCTCGCCCACTTCTTTCGGATCAATAGTCTGCTTTATTTCATATTAAGACTTGTGTCCGTGGAGATTGAACCAGTTCTTGAATTTCTTCTTTGCTTTCACATGCTTTTTGAATTCTTTAACAAGTATCACCCGTGCAGAAAAAACATGGGTTTCTTTGTTTTTTGTCGATGAGCGCTCTTTCCAACTAACGAAAGACCGGTCGACCAAATAGGCTAGCCATTTTTATTACCACATTATTGCTAAAGTTTCACGTGGATGGGTTCAACTCGTTTGAAAATGTTTTTGAGTTGAATATCAGATGTCAAAATCAATTGAGAGTTAGGCTTGTTCGTGTCCCATGGTCTTCAGATCGTTGTCTCGCCCACTTCTTTCGGATCAACATTCCGCCTTACTCGTATCAAGACTTGTGATCGCCCTTAAATTTCACCCTATGCGTGAGAAGGGGTGTTAAAATTTTCACATCGTCTGTACTTGGAGATTGAACCGGTTCTTGAATTTCTCCTTCTCTTTCACATGCTTTTGAATTCTTTAACAATTACAACCCGTACTAAAAAACATGGGGTTTTTTATTTTTTGGCGTTGAGCGCTCTTTCCAACTAACGAAAGAAAGATCGTTGACCAAATATGCTAGCCATTTTTATTGAACAAAAGTCTTAATATAATATGCATAGTAGAGAACCGAAACGGAAAACATGAAAGAATTTGTCTTACTGAAAAGTATAATAAAGCAACGAAATCAGGAAGGCTGGCGGAAGCCTCTGGTGGCTCACCTTGCGCGTAGGCAATTACGTCAACTACTGAGAGGTGGCAAAGTCGGCTCCAAAGGATGATTTTCATTCCTTAATTAATTCTCGGACTTAAGATTAGTCTGATTAATACTCCTTGAATACGCATCCCACTACCTACACATACTCTGGATGCCAGAACCTTCCGTTGTAAAATTTGGAAAGAAACACCAGGGGTCCTTTCCGATGTGAAATAGAATGTAATAGTTTCGGTAATAATTTCCGATTATTGGTTCCAATCACATATTTTATCATAATTTTTTGCTTACTTTTCACTTCTTTCTGTCGTACGACCATTCTAGTGCATCGATCGTAATCTAATGTATTGGTCGTGGTCTGTCGGGAACCATGCACGTTTTGCCCCCTCTCTAATAATAAAGTGGAACAAATCTCAACTATCCATGTTTTGACCCAATCTTAATGTGAACCCTGCCCATTGAGCCGGCAAGAATCAGAATATGTTCAGATCCCTAACCTATATCCATTTTGATCGGCTTGTGGCACCAGACATTCGCGCCTCTGCTATGCATTACGCTTAATGTAAAATAGAGTACATAACTTATGTTCGTAACATTGTTTAATTTCTTTCTTCTTGTTGCTTACACAATATTGCATTCCAGTAATTTTACGAGTTCAAAGGTGTTATACCACGTTAAGACTATAATTGCAACTAAATATATGTCCTACATAAATTGATCATATTTTCTTTTGGCCGTCCTACAAGAATTGTTCACTTTTCAAATTAAAAAAATAAATTATTTTATAAGTATTTTTACATATTTACCCTTTTAATACTTTTTTATTTTATTTCTCTCTCCATATTCAACTCTCTACCAACTCATTTTCTCTCCTGACCCATCTTCTTACATTTTTTTATTATATTTCTCTCTTCACATTTAATACTCCACTAATTTATTAATCTCTCCTGATCCACTCTCTTTCCCTTCTCTCTAAAGGGAAAAATATAAAACAAATAAAATAGGACTAATATTCGTAATATGCGTGCAAAGAGCAAGCGATCGAAATATATGGAACGGAGGGAGTATCATTTCATCGAGCATAATTATCTTCATATTAATACGTATTTATTCTAGAGCTATCGTTTGCATACGTACAGCCTTGCGCTTCACCCGTTGTAGCACTTAACAAAGGCGAGGGCAGCTTTCTTCCCCAGTTTTAATGGACAAGGTGAATGCACTCTCGGTAAATGCATGTCAAATCTATCTGCACCTTCTTGAATTTTCTAAAATGATACTCCTATTTCAAAAATCAATCAATTCCCTTCATTTTCTCTGTGATGAATGGTATTAGTCAATGTGGAGCGAACACATTCGTTTTAGCGTTTATCATTGTTAATCAAATCCAGATTCCTGAATTTGGGGTACATGCATGTCCATTATTTTGGACAAATACCAATAATATCTTATGAGCAAACGAAAAATTCAAATGCTTAGCGGATTGTGCATAACTTTCCTTGATGGGTACACTTTGCATGTGTGGGCACTTGCCCACTGTTTGTCTTGAACTTTGCTGTCCTACATGTAAGAACATTGACATTTTTCAAGCTAACAATTTTAGAAAAATGTAATGTTACAAAGCTTCGCTCACCTCAATTTTGAATTTTTTCGTTGAATAATAGTTTTGCCCGCCGCATTCACAAAATCTTGTCTTGCCACTTGAAAAATAGTTTTGCCATCCAACTTCTCTATTGAATATTCTATCGCGAAAAAAGACACCCTAGTTTTATGTTTGCAAGTTCGTCCATAAAACCTTTTTTCCTTACCTAATCACACCTTGTTCCTAGTTTTTTTTTCTTACCTAATTATGCTACATATACACATTTATTCTTTTTGCACCTTTTTCTTACGGATAAGAACTTATCGTAACAGGTCTGGTGACAAAAAAATATTAATAAAAATACTTTGTTGTTATTGATACAGCTTAAAGTTGCAAGCTTTTATTACTAGAAGCATTGAGGCAAAAAAAATTCTCATTGACGTATTTCATTTGCTGAAGCAAAGAATCCTACCGACACGTGTGATGATGTGACATTTCTCGCGGACGTGTTCAGCTTTTGGCAATAGTATCCTGCCACGTGGGACCCATCAGCATATGTGGCATTGCTTTCTTCTCTTCTTGTATACTACAAGTGGAGGCTTTTTGTACAACTGGAGCGGCTGGGAACGAGTTACGTGGACATGTCAGGCTGAGTTATTGAGTTAAGGCTTTGAGGCGCTTCTGGTCTCTAAAGGCCGTTTTATATAACCCGGCCTTACCCTCGCTGACGAGGCGCCTTTATCCGTCGTCGCGTCAGCTCCTTGGGGGCATTTCCACATAATCAGGAGGGTAGAGATGGAAATGCGCCTGGAAAACACAGCAAACAATGTCTTCCCACGCGCCCCATTGAGCGAGAATATTCAACTGTCCCGAAGATTTAAATATCAAATCTCGAGATACAAGAGGCAGTTATTCTGATAGAATTAGGGTGAATAAAGTATTAATTAATGTAAAAATAATATCGTCAACGATTTTTAATAGTCAAACCTATTAGTTCAACACCCATCCAAGAATTTTTCTCTTCTTGAATACTGTTTATTTTCACGATTTTGAAAAGAACAATAAGATTTTTCATCTAGAAAAGATGAAGACGCGTACGTTATGTGATTATAATATCTTATGAATGTAAAGATAGTAATGTGTAATAAAAAAGTGTATAAAAGTTGGGTACTGCGTCTTATTATTATACTCATGTCGTCTAAAAAAATTGATATATTGTTACTTGGACAAATTGGTGGAGTACTTAATGCGTAAAGAGAAATAGGTTAAAAATATAAAAATAGTAAATATAAAATAAATACTTATAGAATCTTTTTTAATTTGAAAAGTGAACAAACATGTCAAAAAGAAAATATGATCAATTTTTGTAGGACGAAAGAAATATTTTTTTTGATATCAAACGAGTAAGCTTAAACTAAAAATAATGTATTTATAAGTAACTGTTCCATTTGAATAACTTTACCTTGAAAACTAAACAAAAAAATTGATAAATAAACAGAAATTTGCAGGACGCGATTTCTATGGTTTACCAATTCAGCTTTACTTTTGTCACTAAAATTACTAAGCCGTAGGCATAGACGTTGTTATGAATAATCGTTTTCAAGTCAAAGTTCAAATGACCTTTTCGGTCAATCCAACTGCAAAGAGCGTTGATTACACGCGAGTTGATAGAGCGTAGCTTTAAGAACATACAGCAACAGTCAAGCTTCGCTTGTGCTGGTCTCGTGCTGTCTTCCCTCTCCCGTCTATAAAGCCAAATACAACCCCCCCATCACCATGGCAACTCTCACCAAAGCTCGTTAGATTTTCTCACAAAATTTGCGTACAAATTCCATCTACGCTTGCAATTCGATTCCCCGAACGTGTTTACTCGCGAAAGCATCACTGAAACTCACCAATGTCGCCGAACAACCTTTCCGACGAGGAGTACGGACACCCGCCATTGCCGGCGGCTGGCGAACCGACCGGTGGATTCCCCGACGGCGACGTCCAGATCATCACTTCCGGTGGCCTGCGCATCCCGGCGCACGCTAGCATCCTGGTACTCCATCGAACTCGCTCTCAAATCCATATCGCACAAATCGACCGGATTTTTCGCAAAAGTTCACGGTTTTCTGGTTTTCAATCTGTTCCATTTCTAGTCATTTGAAATTATCCGAAACTCTGTCTTCAAATGACAACGTTCGATACGACGGACCGTGACAATACTTGGTTTACCGTAACACGTGTCGTTACAACCATTATTACAAGATTGATGACCGTCTTGCAACCTTAATTTTTCTCTCCGTGCGACGAAACTAATTTGAAGTGCCCTTTGACTGTTCTTCTTGAAAGAAGTATTACTTGTAACGGTTATAACGACAATATACATTCCTTAATCTTGCATAAGAGGTTTCAAAAGTTTACGAGTCTATTAGTACAAATTTTTTTTAAGATTGCCATAACACGTGTCGTTACAGCCGTTACAAAAACTTGAGAGCAATGAGCACTGAACTTGAAGTGCATTTCTGATCATTCTTCCTCGGTGATTATCTTACCCGTATACGCATTTTCAACCGTGAAATTGCAACGGGCATTTTGTTCATAGCACTTAGGACTAACATTGTGTTATTTTTTCTTTTGTACCGAAGGCATCCGCGTCGCCCGTACTGGAAAGCGTGATAGACCGGCCACTAAAGCACCGGAGCTCCGGGAGAACGATTCAAATCCTCGGCGTTCCGTGCGACGCCGTTGCCGTGTTCGTTCGGTTCCTCTATTCTTCCAGGTGAGTTCTCAAACACACGCCAACCACATTAGTTATCATTACTTTATTGCAAGTTATTTATATTTGATTTGATATTCACGCCACCCGGACTAGATACCAACCTGGCAAATGTTACTTGAGACACCAGAAGTTTTCCGGCTTGAATAGAAACTTTTAATATTTGATTATACCCTAAGACAGGATCCTGGCCGACCTATTCCTAGTCATGTTGCGCATGGCGGATTTTCAACCTCACAAGTATATTATTATTTATTGAATTATTTCCAACTTTTTTAAAAAATAAATACTATTAAAATGTGATTTAAGCATTCTAATTATCGAAGTTACCATTTTCTTATTGATTGGAGTTATGCCCACATGAATTTTAATGTTCCTTGATAAAAATAAAAATAAAGTAAAACTGATTGCTTGGTTCAAATTGGGCCTTGAAAATAAGGAAAATTCTTGGTGGGTGACATTACTCTTTGTAGTTTCGTGCTTACTCTGCCAAATAAGAATTTTCAAATATCAGAGATTTTTATCTTGTCGTGACATTAGTAATAAGATCTTTTAATCAAGTCATCTTCAGTGTCACATGTTCAATGACAAAAAGTGCCCTTTGTTTCAGGTGTACTGAGGAAGAGATGGAGAAATATGGGATTCATCTACTGGCACTGTCCCATGTCTACTTGGTGCCACTGCTGAAGCAGAAGTGTACCAAGGGTCTGGCTCAACGGTTGACCATTGAGAATGTGGTGGATGTGCTTCAACTGGGCAGGCTCTGTGATGCACCTGACCTTTACCTTAAATGCATGAACTTGGCCTACAAAAATTTTAAAGCTGTCGAGAGCACTGAAGGTTGGAAGTTCCTGCAAAAGCACGACCCTTTGCTTGAGCTCCAGATTTTGCAGTTCATTGATGAAGCTGAATCCGTATGCACCCTAATCAAGTTTTTGCATCATGATTGATTTTCAGTAATGCACTTATGTGATTAATAAGATACTCATTTGAATCAAATTGTGATTGTTTCAGAGGAAAAAGAGAACAAGAAGGCATAGGGAGGAGCAAAGCTTGTATTTACAGCTTAGCGAAGCTATGGAGTGTTTGGAGCATATTTGTACGGAAGGGTGTACTAGTGTTGGGCCTTATGACATGGAGGCCGGCAAGCAAAAGGGGCCATGCAACAAGTTCTCGACTTGCCGAGGCATACAACTCTTGATTCAACACTTCGCTACTTGTAAGAAGCGGGTCAATGGAGGGTGCATGCGATGTAAGCGGATGTGGCAGCTCCTAAAACTTCATTCCTCCATTTGTGAACAACCTGATGTCTGCAAAGTTCCTCTGTGCAGGTAATTAGATTTCTTCTGAATGATTTCGTGATGTAAGGCTGGTGATTATTTTGATACCAGGGATAGTTAGTACATACAGAATCTAACTGTTGTAGCTACAAATACATGTCATAATCTAATTTTCTCCTTTTCGTTTATAATTGGACTAGAGGGAAACTGCATATGTACTGTAAGGTAACCTTTTCCATTTTTGCCGTGGCAGCATACCATGTATGATCTAGCGTAGGCCTACTGCTTGGCAAATGTTTGAAATCTTTTACTCTCATACTTGCCATATGGTTGGTACTATTGCTAAAAATAGATGAAAGGTACTACCTTGGTTAATCTAGATCAGTCGGCACAGTGCAAGTCTATACAAAAGAAAGTAAATCATAAAGACAAAAAGTAGGGCCGTGTTATTTGGTTTGATTCGCCCAATCTCCGGCCGTTCACCTTTGGTGACCATTTTGTTTGTTGCCAGGTTTTTGGCAAATTGCTATGACTTTAATTGATATTTTGCATCTTTATGACCACCAGAATGTGGATTCTAGTCGTGAAACATCATATGACTCTGGAGAGGTTGTCAAGGCCATAATATCTCTTCATACCTGTAGGAGTTGAAAGTGACTGTCCAGCCTAAGATGGCCACTGCATTTAAGGTTTTCCTTCGAAACGTGAGGCGAGTGAAATTTCTTCACTTCTGCCTTTTCAAGTTTAAATCAAGTGGACAGAAGAGTAGTGCCTAACTCTTGTTTGATTCCTTTCTCATCGTACCTTTCTTGTTCAAAGTCACGATAATAACCCGAATGCCTGAGTGGTTGCCAAAAGAATCACACTTCAATGCCTAATGGTGGCCTTGGTTTCCAAGTAATAAATGTGCATGAAAATTGCACGGAAAACTGGCACCTTATTGTTCATCTGATTAGGTGAATGGCAAAGTCACGTTTAGCTTGTGCGTCCAAGCAATTGTCATTGTCATGTACGAGTGCACTAGGGGTCCATAATCTCTGTCGTGCCTTTAACTTCTTTTGCTTTGATGGTGTATACCTCCTTGATGCACGCATCTTGATATTTTTCTACTCTTGGTACTTGCTGGGATATTCGTGGTTGATATATTTGTGGTGTCGCGTCACAGACAATTCAAGTTGAAAGCGCACCAAGAGAGAAGGGGGCACGACTCTAGGTGGAAGTTACTGGTCAGGAAAGTGGTGTCGGCGAGAGCCATGTCGTCCTTGTCCATGCCCAAGAGGAAGAGGGAAGAGGAGCCAAGGGAGGCCATAGACAGTCATGGCATTAGAAGCTTCAGATTATAAATCAGCAGCTTTAACATTATTGTTTCAAGAGTCATAGGAAGCGTCCATTTTATTCTCGTACTGGCGGGTTTCATTGTACATGGCTTCTTTGTGGCCCTATGATGGCCCTTTTTCTTGATATGTGAGTCATCTGTGAAGATATTATAGGAACCCTTCAGCGGGTGACGGGTCAATATTTGTTTGCTTTCTAAGTATAAGAGGTGTACTTGCTTTGTCAATCTGTATTTCTCCATTTCTAGTCAGCAAGCTAGTTTGCGATTGGTTTCTTTTGGTGTTACTTCTACTTTTTCATAACTGTACTCTCAGTCAAACAACAAAACCTAAAATTAAAGGAAAGAGCAGGTAAGAAGAGAGGTACCCTCGACAATCTATAATTAGTCACCGTGGAAGATTAATCGTACAAGAAAGAAGATGGAGATTAATTGTTTAAGGTGTTAACTATAAGTTTATGCATGCACTTTTAGTCACCGGAGAATATATCTTTCGTATACGCGTCGATAACCATTTGTATCTTTTGACATAAAAATCTCTTATAATTCTCTTAAATTATTGTTCTGTAAGCCCTTTTTTTTTCATGCTACACAAAGGTTGTAATTTATGTATACATGATATTCATTTATTCTTCGACATATCCATGACGTGCAGCAGAATTTATTGCTTAAAACGGATATTTTTTCTTTATTTTTTTAGAAATTATTAATTGTATGTTTAGTAGAGGTTGTTATATATATACCCCATGAAAAGAAGTTGGTTCCCAAAGATATATTAATTGCTATAAATAATTAAAAAAATCCATAGTATTAAGTATAAGAGGTCGAAAATAAAAATAATGTTAAATATTATTGACTTATTCACTACAATTAATCAGAAGAGGTCCTATGAATTTTAGGGACCCTGTGACATTGTGAAAGAGAGTATACTGTGGGATGCAACACGCTTCCATTAAATAAATGCTTTTTCAAATAGAAAATGTGCTACCAGATTATTGACTTATTCACTACAATTAATCAGAAGAGGTCCTATGAATTTTAGGTACCCTGTGACATTGTGAAAGAGAGTGTTTGAGATTAATTTTCTAGTAGTCAAAGCGGTTTTAAATGGCTTAAAACAGGTTTGTGTCACCCGCTAGCTCCGAAGTGGATTAATATATTGTTGGATGCAACACGTTTCCATTAAATAAATGCATTTTTAAATAGAAAACGTGCTACCAGATACTTGGTAAGGAAACTTCAGCCGCCATCAGGAAAACCTAGACCAACACTGCAGCTGCTTAAAGACCAATCAATATTTTAAGGATAAGATAAGCATGGAATTAATTAATCTTAAGTTTTTTTTATAACCTTGCTAAAGCCATATACGGGCACGAGAAGCAGATATACATGAGACGATTGGTCAAAACTAAAGTATACGATTGAAACATTTTATGACGAAACATAGTCCTTTGACGGGATAAGGATTCTTTATTCTACCAGTTTAATTAACAAAAAAAATGTCAAAAATTATTTTGTCGGTATCGTTCAATACTTCAATTTATGCTACTAAAATATGTTTAATAATATTTTATGTCAGGGGGAGATATTGTATCCTTATGCAAACTGATATTCTAATGACATTAATTAAGGAGTATTTCAATCTTTACTTATCCTCCAACTATTTTACATCTGCAGTTCCCGTGTCAATAACAAATAAGACTTCCTAGCTAACTACAAAATGACCATTATAGCCTTATATTATTTGTGTTTGTCCATCATACAAAGCTGACAAAATACATAAGGGGACGGAGACTAATTGGAGACCCAGTTGATATTGGAACTTGATGTATGACATGAAGGTGAGAAATCTAACTTCATATGGCCATTATCACTGCAATGAAGGATATAATGTTATGGTGTTGTTTAGCATGTTCAACCATTAGCAATAAGGTTGATTTGTCATCAAAAAGAAATTTTGTACATCAAATTAATGTATTTACAATCACGCACTTAACCAGAAACACATGTCTTCTGTCGCATTAGAATTACACAATTTAAGATAAAAAGTAGAGCAACAAATATTCCTTAAACAATGCCCTTACGGCACTTGTTAGCAAGACTCTAAAAATAATTTTGTTGCTTGCAAAATATTTGCGGAATATACGATGTTTATTGTACAGTAGGGAAGCTAAACTCTTAACTCAAAAACTAGTCATATGAGTTGTTAAGCGGTAATCACTTATTCAATTGTCTCTTAAAGTAGGTAAGTTAGGGACATAAAAGCAAAGTGCCTTATTAAGACCTTATTCATACAATCGTGCATATAAGAGTGTAACAAGAACTAGTGGCGAAGTCAAGGATCATTCTTAAGGTAACAGTTAAGGGAGAAATTGTCAAAAGAAGCCGTCGGCCACTGGAGGAGGGAGAGGAGAAAACAGGTGAGGTGTGCGCATAGTGATTCTGCCGCTATCTGTAATGTGTTAAATCTTGACTTCATCGTTTGGAGTTCCAATTTTATTTTTTTGTGTATATTTCTTTAAGTTTCGCTTTTCAAATGATCAAAAGGACATTTAAGTATCCCTAGAATATTTAGGTATTTTAATATATAAAATGACAAAAAAAAAAAAAATCATCTCTTTCAAGTGTTTTTTAAAATTTTTAAGTAGACACTTTTGTCATCGTATACTAAATATACTGTATATATGAATGAGAAAGATATAAAAACAGAAATTGGGCACCAGTCCACCTCTACCAGCCGCTAGCTTCGCCTCTTACAATGATATCTTACTTGCCTTATCTTCGGAAAAATACAAGTTGGCCGTGATAATTGCAGTTTGAGAAAAATTGGTTGCCACGACGCAGAAGAGGCTGAAAAGAGTAGTTGTAGTAGAGAGTTGAATGGAGCCATCTTGTCGAGCAACTCTTGATGTGATGTTTTTTTTTTTTTTTTGGTGCAACACTTGATGTGATGGTATGTAGGGTTTTTGCTCCTTATTGATGGCCTTCTGCGCTTTCATAATGCCCACGAAAATGCCTTTCCATCCAAGTGGTGGGGATTGGAACAAACAACATCATGATGTAACAAGGAGGCTCAACTGGGGTTACAAAAATGCCTTCTTCTTTGGTTGCAAGTTGCAACTTGCAAAGCTTTCCTGAATCTAGTCGACATGTCTATCTGCTTTCTATTCTTGACCCATTGGATTGATTTGGGTATAAAGATTGCTGCATTTCTTAGGAATGAAGGACGTAAGACATTGAGGTGCCTTCTTAGGAATCTAGGGAGCCCCTCTATTGTCGTTGCATTCAACCATGTAATCATCTCAGCTTTAAGACATCTGAATCTCGTAACAAAATTCTGTGCATCCGCTGTTAAATTGTCACTAGATGACATATTAACATCATTATTACGTAGAGCACTAACAAACGTTAGATAAGTCGCTTCCAGGTGATTGCTCCAAAAAAAAATGAGCACAAAAAAAGGAGTAAGTCCCATTTGGATCCTTAAGAGGGAGAGAAGATGGAAAACAAGCAGTGGTGGCTCTACTTTCTAGTGAACTTTTGCAGGATATTTTGGCCCTTATTGTTGCTTAGTTTGCCCAGTAATCTTTTACAATTGCTCTGAATTAGCTGTACGTGCGTCACAATCATTCTTTCTTTAGTAAATACAAATTTTTTTTGGAGTAGGTTGATTATGGATTTTGTTCTTCTCATGGGATGGGCTCAAAACTAGGTATCGTTTGCTAACACTTGTTATTGATTGCAGAACCCTAATACGGCGCGATTGAGAGATCAGAATAAGGCATGTTTGTCGTGAAATGAATAAAGTTGTTAACTTACGCGCCAAAACGATTGGATCCCTTCCTATTTTAAGTTAATACATATTATTTTGAGACGTTTGCGAGAAGACAACTTTTTACTGTGTGATCTTAAAAACGCTTAATGTAATATATCTCCTTGTGGGTCGGAAAAAAAAAAGTAATAGATAGTAAGATCGACCTATTTCCCAGTGAAGAAAGAGCAAATAAAACTGTATGCTGAAGTTGCATTACCAAGGTGCACACTGCATATACATCGTGTGAGCACACTGCGCTCCACTCGAGAAGATTCGTTTCAAGTGATTTGAGCAGTGTAAGACAGTTCAAGATTGTTATGAATACTTGTGTTGAACCACTCCGGCCCAACGTGTACCATCATGCATGACATCTTTTCTCGCTTACCTCTGTCTTTGCCTTTTTGGTCTCCTCCATGACACACTTGTAGACCAAAGTTTGTGGCCCAATCGAATCTGCACTTGAGCAGCCTGATCATGCTTCTTTCAGATAGTTCTTGACTTGACATTCATTCCGTTGAAAATAAATAGTGAAAGGTTGGTGGCTTAGAAGGCTCCGGATAGATCATAAACTTCGATTTTTGTGTTCAACTTTCACTTTAGACGCACTTCCGTCGTCGGCTTACGATGTATATCATCACGCCTATGTGGGAGCCAAGTTTCACCTTCATTAACTCCTTAACGATCGTTTACGAGATGTATGTCAAGTGACATACTGTATATAAAAAGGGATTAGTCGCGCTTATTGGTTCATTAAGAGAACCTCTTTTGCTTTGCTGGGAAAGAATATAAAAGTAAGGAGAGACTCTATTTGTATCTCAAGATCGTATTCAATCTCCTCATTTGTGGTTGAAAAGTCAACAACAATTAATAAAATACGTTATTAGCGATAAAAAAAGATGTACAAAAAGTATATAGTGGTAATGCGAGAAGTAGTAATCAATTCTAATTTTTAACTAGACCGCTCCACTTTGTCACTTTAACATTGAGCAGTACTTATTACAAATCTTAATAAAAGTCATTTGGAGATGGCTAGTCCAAAATAAGAGCAAAATTTCAGCGCTAAAAACAAGGAAAAAAACTGTAGATTCATCACAAGCTCTGGGGCTGGTATTTTGCCAAATAAAGTGATCAGTGTTGGACCTAGGAGCTCATTGTAGGAGGTTAACAAGGCTATAATAGAATAAATCTAATTTGAGGGGCCAGAGCATGAACGGGTATGCTTGCCTACCTACTTTACATGTACTTCTTATTGGGCTGGGATGGGCCGGGATGGGCCATACGGTGGCAGACCAAAATGGAGCCCAGAACCCTAGGTTCCAATTTATCCATTATGTAAAGCCGTGGGCCTGGTCGTATATTCGGCTTTCGGCTTTCTTCAGAGTTCCGGCCTTTATTGCTTCTCTTTTACAACGGGTCCAGTTTGCGATACCAAACAAAATTTGATTGGCCCCAAGCCGTCCACAAGAAAAGTTTCGTTTTATGCACGTTTTTGTCACTATAAAAGGTACACTATAGACACGTTTGCATTCAGCGACAGATAAACTCGAGGATGCGGGTTTGCACATTCTTTGTCTTTGCTAGGAAATTCTTCAGAGAACAGATAGAATGTTGCATTGCATCAGATGCACCGTGACAGTAAATAAATTGGACTGTTGTGACTCGTAATCGGCTCGTTAAGTGCTCGTTTATGTCTTTCATTTACTAAACGAGTCGAGGTTGATATAAAAGTTAAAAGCCCATCGGATCAACAAGCCGAGGTAAAAAAATCGCGTGGTCCTTCATGAATATTAAGCTCGAGAACATTGTTTAGATTGCTTAGTGTTTTTTAGTATGCACAACTATATCAAATCGTGAGTGAATCACCATACCACAACCGCAACCATCACTTTACCATTACCAATTCCACAACAAGCACCATCTCACAACTGCCATTATAGCAACATCCACCACCGGTCCACCACCATAACCACCACTATATGCTAAACCAACCATCAAAGCTTAAAGATCTGAAATCCTTCCCCACAAATCACAGATATGTTGCAGATCCGAGCGAAGATGGTTGTGGGTTCAAGATCTAACTCCGTCTTTGCATTTATTCGTACCAATTTGTCATTGTTGGTGCTTGGGTGCGGTGTTAGCTAGTGGTTGTTATGGTAGCGTCGACGACAATGTAAGGTGGAGACGACGACACAAAGTGACAACAACCACGTTAGGTGGTGAAGGCGAAGACATATAAGAGAAATGGCTGAGAAATATTCTTAGTTTTAGAATCGCAACTAATACAGAAACATAAATGATGATTAACCGAACATGTCTAAGAGGATGTTTGTGATTGATTTTGAGATGGTCAAACATGATTTTATCAAATTTAATCAGATTTGTTAGTGTTTGACAAAATAGATTAAAAGATTTGATCAACCTCAAAAAATTTAAAACTGATTAAATCCTGAAAAGTGAGGATTATTTTTTAATAATCAGGTTTGACCTTCTAATTTATCACACCATCTCGATATTTCTCACAAAAGGATATCTCATACCCTTTAATTAGTTTTTGTATTATAAGCACTAATGTGTGATTGTGGGTGTTTTTAATTTAAAGTAAAAAATAAATAATTTTTGTAGGTGGTTGAAAATAGCTTTTTGATAATTTATTTTTGTAGTATAGTTATTTACAAATGAAAGTTATGTTAACATCACCTTTCTAAATGGATATTAAAAATTTATTTATTTAGTGTCCTCTATGGTCATTTTTGTCATAGTGGAATTGATTTAAGAAATTTTTATTTAAATAATTTTATAGTTTTAAGCTAGTTTACAACTAGTTTTGCCAAACGGTAAAATAATTCTACTTAAAGTAGATTAGATCTGATTTTGAAAACGGATTAAGATTTAAGCAGAACTCTATTTAGAATCTCATTACTTTATTAATAAAGACTCGATTTAAATTCATTAAATTACTTTGTGCTACTTCTAGTTAATGTTTATATTTATCATTTTATTTTTTTCAAAAATAATTCCATCCACCATATTTTTGTACATTTTTTAGCTTTCATTTTCAGTAAAAATGACTCAAACAGTTTTGTTTCCTCAATTTACGACTCACGTTCTTTTTCGCCACCAATACCAATTATGAATATTTTTTCCACCACTATTCGTGACCCATAATTGCCATTAAATTGATCGCTATCAACAACTTCGATTTTCTCTTCTTAACACGTTGTCAATTACACTATTGCATCCTCACTCACTACCGTCAAATTCGATATCCCCAATCATCAGGTCTTCTCTCCATATATTCCACAATGCCGAATCATTGGTAAATGACCTTATTACTGATCCTTTTGTGACCGACAATCACTGTCGAATCACACAATACTAGCCCCACCCACCACCAACACTGCTTGAATCTCACAACCTCTGGATCTCATCTTCAATAATCTTTCATGACCAACAACCACTGACATCGCTTGAACCTCATCTACAACCTCTGGTTCTCATCTTCGTTGATCTTTCACGACCAACAAGCACCGACACCGCCCTAACCACCACCAAAACCATTACACAATACTTCATAACGACCGGATCTCATCTTCATTGACCCTTTATTCGATCATTGTCTAATTTAACCAATTCAATTCTGTAACTGTATGTGGAGAGCTCCTACGAAAAAAGAGGTGGTAGGCGTTATTTCATCTACATGTATTATGATACGTAGAAAAATATTTATCGTTCGGCAAAACAGGTAAAAAATGATAAATTAAAAAATTTAAAAGAAAATAACATTATTTTTTAATAATCATATTTGTTCTAATTTATCACACTACTTACACAAAAGGATATCTGTGGGAGTTGTTTAATTTAAAGTCCGTATATAATTGTAGGTGGTGAAAATATAATTTAATCTAGCAATGTTCACGAGTTATTTAAAATTTTATACATTAAGCTAGTACACTTTTCAACTACATAATTTTTATTGAAAACGGATTAAGATTTACTCAACTTTATAATAACGATTTTAAATTCCTTTTTGATTATAATGATTTAGATTCTTTTTTTCTTTCTCACTCTTTCTTATTCAATTTGATTTGAATTCTTTTTTACCATTTGAAATTCAACCACCTAGATAGATGTTACACTTATCTCTCTTCTATATTAACATGTCTCACTTAAAAATGTTATTTATATCTTGCAATATTATTAGATCCTAAAATTTGCCAAAACTAATTCTTTATATATATCTTTTAATCTTTAATCTTTTATATTATTTAGAAAAGCCCAATATTTTCTATCAATTTTCTCTCTAATTAACATAATCTTCCTCCTTATATTTCATTACATGTTTATATATGTAGTTTACTCACCCATTTTATTTTCAAGCATTTGTTGTATGTCTTTACTCTTTTCTTAGTGGCGTTAAATAAAATAAATCTCAATACACGAGTTATTATTATTAGTATAATCACTATTACTGCTATTAGTTGAGACATTCTATTTCAATCATTTCATATACTATTTTTCATATTCATTTGTTATTAAAAGTTAACTATTATTATTTAAGTTCATTTTTAACGACAAAAATTAGTAAGAAAATTCATAAAAAAGGTAAAACTAATTGTTAATTATTATTTTTATAACTATTTATTTAAATAATTATTTTAATCGTTTTACTTCCGCGTGCGAGTCACGAAATCCAAGTCAACAGTTGTGTTGTGGTTGCTCGAATTACTCCTCCAAATATCATTCAATGCGGTCGCACTTTGAATAGTTCCAGCATCCAAGCCAAGGTTCAGCATTGCCCAAAATCGTATTCTGTAATTCTCTCCTTTCAAACCCGCCCCCAGGCAAATCTTAAACCGGTCGTATCGTCTGAAGAAGCAGACTCCCATGGCTTCCGACGGTGTGTCAACCAACCCGGCAGCCCATCCCGATCTCGCCGCCCCGGAAAACCCGGCCCGCGAGCTGGCCCAGTTTGCGGCTGGCTGCTTCTGGGGAGTGGAGCTAGCCTTCCAGCGGGTCCCCGGGGTCACCAAGACCGAGGTGGGCTACTCTCAGGGCCACCTCCACAATCCAAACTACAGACTGGTTTGCACCGGCACGACTAACCATGCGGAGGTTGTTCGGGTCCAGTTCGACCCGACTGTCTGCCCCTACACCGACCTCCTCGCCCTTTTCTGGTCTCGCCATGACCCCACCACCCTCAATCGCCAGGTATGATTTGCGCTCATAAACTTGGGTGAACTCACATTTTGTGACTAGAAATTACTCCTTCCCTTGCGGACACACGATATGAGGAGAAGGAAATGAGTCACAAAGAGAGAATGGATTGGCGTAGTATTAAATTTGAATTCAAAGTTATGGTCAATTTTTTTTTGAAACAGAAGGAGCAATATTTTGTTGCTATGTACTCTTGAGCGTTCAAATGAATTGTAAGACAACATATAGTAGCCGCTAGTATACCTCCAGTGAAAGGTCTAAATTTATCTCGTACTCCCGACTTTGATCGGTTTTGTAACGAAATGACAAGAATTAAATCAACGAATTTGGCGTCCCACGTATCCGTACTTTCGAACGGAAGGTTGGTACTCTAGAATACTCATACTCTTACTTTGTTTTTCAATTGATAGGACGGGGTGGGGAAATGGCAGCGTTTGGACCTCAGTAAAACTCTAACCCAATACGG
The DNA here is from genome assembly GCA_033065855.1 of Escallonia rubra. NCBI lineage: Eukaryota > Viridiplantae > Streptophyta > Magnoliopsida > Escalloniales > Escalloniaceae > Escallonia > Escallonia rubra. The sequence continues at coordinate 28,984 of JAVXUO010002091.1, read as the reverse complement.
GAGACACTTTTTCAACCAGGGGAGGAGCTAACATCACTACCCTACTTGTGCACTGAATCTAGCAAACCATAAATGTGTGTACGACATTTTGGTAAAACTGGTCTTTAATGTAAGTTTGGTATGAAGAAGTCCAATAAACATTCGTTAAGAGAATGCGGAATTCGTTAGTTATCCAGTCTTTCCTAACGTTTGCTAATACCATTGTATTAGGTCGAGAATCAGGTCTATGCATTTCAGGTCATCTGATGGCTTGGGTTTGATTCAAACTGAAAATGACCTCCAAACCTACGTAATATTTACCTCCCTCGTTTATATAAAATTTGTGTAAGCGTCTAATAATATCGTGTCCTCAGAAGGAACTTTTTTTACCATTACCCTGGTCCAAGGAAGAAACTACAAAATTCATTTAGGGACAAGTAATGGCCACTAGATACGATTGCTGGGACTAAAGGTTTTTGCAAAGATGTGACTAGTTATATTTACCGATCATTAATTGTCGTTATGTGAAGTGTTGTTGCTAGACTCCTACGACCTGGGGTTGCAGGCAAAACTTTCGCTACTAGGACCATCTGGGTCATTTTGAGCTGTTTGGTAATCCTATAGTTTCGTTAGGTCCTGCTTTTGCCTTAAACCAACAGTGAAGTGGTTTGAAACAAGTTTGTTCTGTTCCTACTTTTGACCTATCCAAGGGGTAAAGAAGAATTCACAAATAAAAAATTCGTGTTTATGTAAATTTTGATGTTTAAATGATGCATGCATTCTTGTTTTGTATTCTTCTTGTTGACTGTGTTAAACTTAGACCTTGAATTCTGGGGTTCTAACTTAAGGCCAACACCCAGGAAAACTTATTTCCACAAATGTACCAGACCGATTTGAAATTTATCACCCCAGCCCCCATGTAATTACCAGTATCTCTGTTTCATTTTCATGTTTTTCAATTTCAAATCCAGTTTTTAAAAATCACCAAATTCTAATACTATTCACCAACTCTTTGTGAATATAGTATTGGTATTGACCCAAGTCATTTTGACTCACAAATGTGTGGAAAATGATATTCAAACAACACAGAGGAGCTTTCATATTTTTTACTGAGGAATTTAAATTTGATAACTTTTGTGCCGATGATAATGGTATCCAACAAGTAAATACATGTTTCTTAATTTTCTAAAAAAGGCATCATTTTTACATTTTCCAAAACATGAAAACAAAAACAAAATAATGGCATCCAAGCGGAGTTATATAGCATGCATGACATGCTATGAAGATTGAAAATAGAAGGTGGTTCTACAGTTGGAGTAGAAAGGGGCCACCACATAACTGGGGACTTGGGTCCCTTGAAACATCTCATCTAAGGTTGAACCATCTCATCTCAATTTTGCACTTTTTGGGGGAGTAGAGGAGAGATTGATTGATAGGGCCCTCTGATAACTTTGACGGAAAATTAGTGTCTTCGAAAAAGGGTGGCAAAAGGTACATCAAGTAGAACTTATGTTTGTTGAGAGGAACTGAAATTTCTCCGAAAAGAGAAGCCAACACCCATATTTTGGGGCCCCTTCGGTACATCCAAGTGGTATTTATGTGCCTTGAGATCTTAGGTTGTTTATGTCAGTAGCCTGTTGGTATGTTGAAAATTGAAACTGCTCAAAGTTTAAAGGCATTAAGAAGACATTAAAAGCATAAGCAACAAACTTGTCATAGCTGAAAGCTGTTAGTTTTAGCACTAATTAGAGTTCTCTTGCAATGATATGTTCTTGTCATAGCGTGGTGATGTGGGAACACAATACCGGTCAGGGATATACTACTACAATGAGACCCAGTCTCGCTTAGCACAAGAGTCACTGGAAGCGAAGCAGAAGGAGGTGAAAGATAAGATTGTGACAGAAATTCTTCCAGCGAAGACATTTTATAGAGCAGAGGAGTACCACCAGCAATACTTGGAAAAAGGTGGAGGCCAAGGCTCGAAGCAGTCAGCTGCAAAGGGCTGCGACGATCCCATTAGATGCTATGGATGATTGAGTATGTATCGCGAGTTTGATACCTTAATTTGCTGTTTGTTGAATAATGACATGTACTGCTCTGCCTATTATGCTCTAGAAATTATCTGCTGGAGTAACTTCGAATATATTGTGGTTCCCTTGTTTTGTATTACGTTTTTTGGCTGGTGATGCTTATTTCATAACGGCAGAATGCTACATTTACAACATGGCATAATGAATTATATATCGCAGTTGGCATGTACAAATATTGGTTATGCCTAGATTATCTTGGTCATCTTGTTTCTCGTCATCTTAAAAACTTGGATATATTGAAGATAAGGCTTGAGGTTTTATCCTGCGCATATTATATACTTCTGGTAAAATTAGATGTTTGTTCTTCCATGTCAATTGCACCAATAGAGAAAGTTGTCTACCACTTCAACCTCAAAAGTTAATTCTAAGAGAGAAACGATTTTTATTTTATCCTCGTGCTTCAAATCAGGTCATATACATCATATGAATCCATCCTCAGATTTGTTATACGAAGTCGACATGTCTACGGGGAGACAAACAGTGCAACTTAGATGGAGAAAATTAACAGCTAGGGGTAGGAGTAGAACCCAACCCGGTATTATTGAAAAATAGAGGAAGCAGAACCAAGTCAAAAGAAGACTGAAAACGAAGTTCACGGTAATGTGGTTGTTGTTCAGAGTTCATCCCTAGGAGAGGATGTAGGTCCTTTGGGGTTACTTGAGGAGGAGTTCTTGATAGGATATGAGGCCTCCATCGCAATGCCACAAAGTCCCTCTTTAGCAGAGATGCCACGCTTCATCCTAATGTAGCCCTTCTCTCCCCATTCAGGACCCCACGAGTTTCTCACGATCCAGTACTTTGTTCCATCAAGTGTTGTTCCGTAGCCCACAATTGCCACCCCATGATCAAGCTCTGTCCCACAATCTCCATTAAATACTCCCTGTCATTCACAATCGAACTCCGTTTGGTCATGGAACACGTTAGAGTTTAGTTTTTCACTAGGTAGGTGATTTGTATTTACCTCATTGTAGAACTGGAAATCAGAACCTCCAGCGTCTATAGCGACAGCTATAGGTTGGTTGGCAGCTGCTTTCAGTAGTGCATCCTCATTGTTAGCAGGCACATCCTCATGTCCATCAATTGACACTGCTGGAGAGTTCTCCTGCAAACCGTTGAGTTTGGTTCGAAAAAGTATCGGTATCAGAAAACAGTCTCGTACTGAGTGTTCCAGACTTGAGTTATAATTGGGTGCACATGACATACCTTGGAGGCATCACATCTTCCATCTTCAGCTCTGTATGGGTAGTTGTTCTCTGTTGTTATACCTCCTTTCTTCTTAATATAGTCAAAAGCCAAGTCCATGAGCCCTCCATTACAACCTTCATTTTCACCAGTGTCACAATCAACAAGTTCTTGCTCGGACAGAGAAACCAACTTCTTTGTTTTGATTTGGTTTATTCCCTCGACTGCCACAATCGTTGAAAATGCCCAGCAACTACCTGTAATTTAAACGAGCATGCCATTATACTTATTGGCACAGTAGGAGTTCGTATTATGGTAGAATTTAAGTATGTTGTCTTACCACATTGGCCTTGATCCTTGACAGCATTTACAGCTCCGTTCTTCCTCCAATCAACAGAGGGAGGGACACTTTCTACGTTCTCATACATGAAGGTGCCGCTGCCAACTTTATCCCCTCGGAGCATGCGGTGGTGTCTGATCTTTGAACCAGCATAAGTGCTTCTGAACTCATGGTTGGTCAGGTCTGCAAACTTGTTCAGCTTCAACTTATAAGGCTTATCCATCTTGTTAACATTGTGAACATGTTGAACATTCGCCTTGAACACGTTAAATCTCCTGTGCTTCTCGTCGAGACTCGTAGACACCGTATGATGGCTCCTCCACCTCTCGTACAAGTCCCACAAGCTCTTCTCGGTCTCCAACTCCTTCTCGTGGAAATCAAAACCCTGGCAGAGCCCGAGGAACAAAGCCAAAGAGAGAGAGACTAGAAGGAACAACTTCATTTCGGTTACTAATGTTTATCACAAGGTGAGAATTCCAGGACTACGCGACTGCTTTATATAGAGGAGGGTTTCAATAGATAGGAATGATGGATCAACAATACAAGCGATGGCAAAATATAGAAAATGAAGATTCCTTATGGGCAAGAACAATAAGAAATAATGGAGGTAGGATTCAAAGATAGTTATGGAGAACAACCAATAATATATACTTGCCTACACAAGCAATGATCTTGCATTTGCAAATCTGTTTGGTTCACACTTGGGAACTTTTACCATGAAAACAGGGTGGGAAAAGTTTTTTTAGGCAGTGAGTGCAGTCATTTATCGTGTGAACGTATAGAAGTTGAGGAGTGAACCACAAGGATTGATAGTTGCATGCCAAACACGTTATTGTGTTATTATGGGAAGAGAAAGGTTGGGGGGGGGGGGGGGGGGGGAGGGGGGAGGATGGGGATGACGAGTATTGGTTACTTTGTTAGAGACTTTAGTCCACAATTTTCTGCAAGTGGGAAATAAAGTCATCATAACTTTTCCGTTACTTTGAATCAAAATTAAATATATGAGCTTAAATATTTAGAAACAAATTTATGGGCAGTAGCATAAGTTATAAATTTTACAAATTTCCTATTCTCTATGTTCTTGTTTTCTTTTGTTTGAGCTACTTGAGTATGGACCTTGAGTCATAGCATGGACCTCTGATGGTAAGCAAAATCGAATTATTGAAGCCGAGGTCGATCCTTCTGTACCTACTGCCCTTTACGTATGAGAGATCGGATTTGGATACTCTACTTTTTTAAAAAATCGAGGGTCGCAGCTTGCCGGTCGATAAAGGCGGTGAAGTTGCACTTTCCAAGAAGATCTAGATCGAATAACTACCTTGAACATGTACCTGGGTATCTTGTTGGACGTCATAAAATGTATTCCAGTTCTAATTTTAGTCTCATTTAGTTGGAATTGCTTGTCCTTTTCCTTTTTTGCTCTCAATAGCTTATCCTTTTTGATGAGGGTAATGACAGCATTCTTGACCAGATTGTGAAGACTTGGCTTGTCGGACTACTGTTGCGTGAAAGCTGGGACTCCTCAGTTGTGTGACTTAGTCACCCACCTGGTAGTCACATGCCTGCGTTACTCCTTCTGCCCTAGTTATTGCCCTTCTAATTGAAAATCATCCACGATGCGCTACGTGTTAATCTATATTATGTTATATGAATATATAATAAACGAAATATTGTAGGTTGTGAAAGCAACACATAAGTTTTTTGTAGGATTCTATATTTTTTTGTACCATTTATTTAGGCGACATATCATCATGCTAGTTTTGGTATTCTGTCTTTTTTATTTTGATAAATTGGAACTAGATAAACATTTAAGTCACATGCATTTGTCTGGGTACATCAAACTCACTGAATCAACAAGTAGCTGATCTTAATACAGTCTGGAAGAGATACAAATATAAGTTTGCCAAAGATAGAAGAAGATCCCATTTAGACTTATGGCTGCGCAGCCATAAGTCTCACAGAAGAAGCTTGGGTGATTTCGAGCTCAGCAAATTGAGTCAACAACTATCGACAATCGTTGATGAGAGTACAGAACTTGAGAGATGTTTGGTTTAAGCCGATAACCAGAGCAACATCGGCTTGAGAGTTCAGTTCACCTCCAGTTTATGTTTATGGTTGCCTTTCTCAAAGGCAAGCCCAAGCTATCACTACTTTGCATCTCTACTCCTCGTGTCTTTTTTTTCACTGTCCTCTCTGTCTCTTTCGTCTATTACCAGACAACCCGTCTGCGCTATCCTCACTCTTTATCTGCACACACACACACACAAACTTTAAAATACATCAAGAATTCTCAGAACTACTTCTAATATGATCCATCATCCAACTTTGTTGCATTTGCTATGGTGGAGAATTTTGCAAAAATTCCAGTGGAAATTTAGGCCCCGTACGTTTAGAGTATTTGTTTTCCGTTTTTTGTAATGATTACAAAAAACGGGAATATTTCGTGTACTTTTACCATTTTTTGTATTTGTATCGGATCCAAAAACAATGAACAGTGCTGAAAACGTGAAAACACCTTTGAGGTGTTTTCACCTTTTTCCAAAACGCCGCAACTATTGTCAGAGAATACTCTGAAGAAACAAGGCATGGTTGCACTGTTCACTGTTCTCTCTTACAAGCTCTACGAAGCCTAGCCTAGTCACGTGAAGCTGTCCTCTCTCCCCGTCCCTCTCTGCCTGATTCATTGCACATCTCCATTTTCAATGAGCAGATCCCCAACAACTCTCTCTCACTCCATTTCTCAAGCTCAAGCTGCCGAAGAAATTGAAGCTGCGGTCGAGTCTCCCCTTAGCTGCCGGAGACACGTCACAGAGAAGACGGAGACGCCATCTCCAGTTCGTCAACGTATTTCCCTTCCATCCAGCAGATCTGTCAAAACGGAGCATCTTTCCTCCTGCCGAGTACCTATCATCTCCCTAACAAGCACCGAACGATCCGTGACCGGAGAGAACGACGTCCTATCGCCAATACAGTTGTCAAAGGTTTTCCCCAATTTCTCACTTTATTCTTCTGTCGATCGATCTGCTACTCTCCTTGCTGTTTCTGTTTTCTCTTTGAGTTTTGTTTGTGGGTTGATTGATTGAAGATGGTACCCTCCGTTTCCATTTCTGGGTGGCACTTGGTGCGGTTGGCGGCCTTGGGTGCGCCGGTGTGGTTGTGGGTGGTCGTGGGTTGTCTTCGTGGGGTGGGCCACTCACCGACGGTGGTGGGTTTCCATTTCTGGGTGGCACGATGACTGCTTCTAAAATTCTTTCTTGAAATAAAGAATAATCAAAGCTCAAATGTGAAAAACCTCAGATTCAGACCCATGAATGGCACGGAAGAGAATTTGATAATGTAAATTGCTGCGAAAGCTTCAAATGCTAACTTTGTCTTACGCGGAATTTTATAAAGTGCTTCTGCATTTGAAAAATTAGCTGAGTTTCTTTGAGGACTAGTTATAGTGTTATTATCTAAAGGATCAATTGGTCGATAAATTCAGGGTAAAATTAGATGCAGAACTACTACTCGAACACTTTTCTGATGCTACAGTAGCGTGGTACTTGCACATCTCTTTCAAGTGCTTGCAGGAAATAGGACTGTTTCTGAAGAACGATATTGTCTGTGTCTCAATGCTGTTTTGGTGGAGTTATTTGTTCCAACATTTACTGATATGGAAAAGAACATGCCCAAAGCAGAGTCCAAAATCAGTTTGTTGTGACTTCTGAGGTTGTGGGAGTTCCTACAATCTTCTTGCGCTATATTTTCTTCACTAGTCACTTGCTATATTTTCTTCACTAGTCACATGCAACCCTAAAATGGCATTCAGCTCTCAGCCTATAAGATGATAGCTTTCTTGTAATGGTTTGGAGTTAAATTTTCACCAGAGGGCTAGGACTAGTTTAGCTGTCATGGTATTTATATAGTGCCTCATGCGCCCATCAGTTGAGCCATTGTTGTTCAGAACTTGATAGTTGAGTAATTTCCACCAAGGGCTCTCAGGTGCTTTGGTTCTTATTGCTTCCCATGCTATGTTAGTGGTAAAGCTGCCACTGGGATGTTGAGTCCATATGATCTTATTTGATCTTGGATTATCAGGTCTAGGTAATGCTAACAAAATTTGTTTTAATTCTCTCCGCTCTCTGGATCTAAGATTAGGCAACATCCATGCATTACGGTTTGATCATAACATTAAAATCTAATGAATCTCATGTCGTATATGTCCTTTTTTATGATAGGGATATTAAATGCCAAGCTGGTACGTTGTATTTGTCGGTCGAGTGCCCGGCATTTACGACACATGGGAAGAATGTCAACTGCAAGTGTCGGGATTTCGTAACTGCGTTTTTAAAAAATACCGTAAACGTAGTGAAGCCAGTACTGCTTATGTACTTTACAAATCTCGTTGGGAAAGACATGTTGAACCTCCTGAACAACCCCTTCCGGCAGTGCCTCCCATGGCAGACCTAGCAATTCATTCGCAAGGATTTGGTGGACCAATCGAAACACAATTGCACAACGAGTCTCTAGCACCCTTCCCCCCAATGCCTCCGATGGCATGGATGAGGGCCAATAGTGGCCCAAGAAGTGAACCCGCATCCTTTTAGCTGTCATTTGTTGTTAATGAGACATGTACTGTAATGTTATATGCTTCAATGTGTTTTGAACACTTATTGTGAAGATTGTTATTAGACTCTTGTATGCTGCAGACATGTTGAGTATCTTCATTAATCATTGCGTACTGTATACTGTTATCTTACATATTTACATTAGACATGCACGTCTGTATAGCCCGTGTTTCTGTTGAAGCCGACACACTATCGTTCAATTAGAGCAATTAAATACAATGTGACGTTATCATATACTATTGCATGATGTAAAGTAGCTACATGACATGAGACCGGACAAATGAGACGTGTAAATATGTTTACGTGCATAATTGTAGATGGCCGATTCGTTTGTGGACATTTCTGGTCTTCGAGATGGACTTACAGATGACGAAAAACTCGATGCGGCTTTGTGGCCTCCGCGTGTAGAAACATTATTTGTCAATTTAATGGCGGAGCTGAAACAGAAACGTCCCCATCAGTCTTCCACATTTAACTCGAAACAGTGGGGTGAGCTTGCGAATGACATGTTTGCGAGGGTCGGCACTATGTTCAAACGGTCACAGTTAACGTCAAAGTACAATAGGCTGCGTGCGAAGTATCGCGAGTTTACCAAGTTACGGAATCACACCGGTTTTGGATGGGATCACGCAACCCAAACATGCACTGCTATGGACGACGTTTGGGATAACTATTTAATGGTACTACACTCATCTTAACTATACCTTATAACCATAGTAACTATACCGTATAACCAAATTTTATGTAGGCAAACAAAGGGGCTAGGCAGTTCCGAGGGAAGGGGTGTGCAAATTACGACAATCTGGCATTGATTTTCTCGGAGTCCACGGCAACCGGTAAATTGGCACGTTCATCAACACAGCGACCTTTGAATAGTGCTGAGGAGGATGAGCAATACCATGCGTATGTCGGAGGTTCTAGTAGGAGGGGTGCTACTATTGACCTTGATGATGATATTCCTGTTACGGATGTGGGGACGAAACGTAGGTCAGAGGGTACCCCTAATACCGCGCGTTCTAGCAAGGAGTCCAAGTCGGTGAAAATGGACATTGCACTTGATGCTTGGACGGAGTGCTCCAAGGCCAGAGCACAGAAATATCATCGAGAGGGCAACTCCAGATTCCAAGAAGACTCGGTCGATGATGTGTACAACATGGCGAGGTGCATGCAGGAGCTCAATCAAATTACGGACATTCCTGGTGAGCAATACATGGCTGCAGTGCAATGTTTTAAAGAGAGGGATAACCGCATCATATTCATTGAAATGCCTGATTTTCGCCGTTTGCAGTGGTTGGCATCTTTGGTTCCCTAGTATCTGTGTTTGGTAACGATGAACTGTGTTTCTCTCAAGTCATGCTATGTGTGAGTTTCTGCTACTTTTACTACCTGAACATTTGTGTTGGGCAAGTCCACTGTTGTGTATCAGTGGCAATTTTGAAACCATCGGTGTGATAGATTATGGTTTGTACCATATATTGACTCTTTGAAATTTATGCAATGTTCTGTTGTATTTTAGGATGCCTGTATGTGTAAACAAGATGCTTGACAAATATATTGTTCATTTAGTAACAGGTTATTGAAGTTACCATTCTCATAGTTATTATACTGCAATGTCATCTTCGCAAGCCAATGCTACATGGGATAATGGTGACACGTCATCGTCAGATGATGACCTTCATGACATTTACATGTTAGAGGAAATAGAACGGAGATGTGCAGCATTAGATAGGGTCCCAAGGCCTATGTATACATCTGTACTCTCTGGGAGTGATCATGTGCAAGAATTATTAAATGGTCATCCGTCTAGAATGTATAATGTAATGAGGATGTATCCAGATGCGTTTAGAACGTTGGCAGCGACTCTTAGGAATAACGGATGGCTTATTGATGACGCACACTCTCACGTCGGTGTTGAAGAGGCTTTGGGCATTTTCTTGAATTGTGTTAGTCATACAGAACGAATGCGTCAACTGTGTGAACGGTTTCAACGCTCCCTTGATACCATACGACGAACCATTAAGCGTGTTGCTCGGGCTTTGGGTTATCTTGGAATGTTAATCATAAAGCCGCAGGTTACTGACGGAGTCGATCCACACATACGAAACAGTTCGAAGTACTACCCGTACTTCAAGGTATAACCTTCAGTTATGGCTATGGTTTTTGTAATTCAGATTAATGTTGGACCGCTTACTAACGTGATTTAATCTGGCAATGTTTCTACAGGATTGCATTGGTGCGATTGACGGTACAATTGTGGCGGCCGTTGTCCCCAAGTCGAAGATGAATGCATCTCGTTCAAGAAAAGGGAATATATCCCAAAACGTGATGGCTGCATGTAACTTTAACATGATGTTCACATTTGTCAATGTGGGATGGGAGGGAAGTGCGAATGATTCAAGAGTTCATGCCGAGGTCATCACATCAGCGGAGGTTGAATTCCCTCGACCCCCTCCGAGTAAGAAAATGAGATTACCACATTATGATTATATTCTCATTACTTATGCGTCAAAATACAATGTGATGACCTTCACGAAATTTGATTTGCAGATAAATATTACGTCGTCGATAGTGGATACAGTAATGTGGATGGTTATTTAGCCCCATTTCGTGGCGAGCGCTACCACCTTCACGACTTTGAGGGAGCAAGGAATGCACCGAGAGGACCTAGGGAAATGTTTAACTACAGACACGCATCTTTGCGTAATGTTATTGAACGATGCTTCGGAGCTCTAAAGGCCAGGTTTTCAATTTTAAAGTTAATGTCGAACTACAACCTGATCAGGCAAAACAGTATCGTCAACGCTTGTTTTGTTTTGCATAACTTCATCCGCCTGAATACGCCAGACGACCCTATTTTCAACGAGTACATGGCAGAAGGGACTCGCGTACTTGGGGATGAGGCAACTGTTTTTGCAGCTCCCGACTTGTCGCAAGCAGCGTGTAACCGCATGGCCAACTTCAGGGATGGGTTGGCTGATCATATATGGAGGGATCATATGGCTGCTACTAATCGCCGCCATTGAACGTGATTATTGGGTATTGATTGTCATAGAGCTATGGCTAGTATGTGTTATGATTTAAATTTGGTATGCTTTATTATGAATATTAACGGATGTACTATGACAATGCTTGATAGCGCCAAAGTTGAATGTGAACTGTGTTTTTAGCCTGTATGTGTTTTCATTTTTTTATTCGTGGGCTTTTCCTTTACTCCAGAATTATTATCGTTCCTAAATCCGAGTGCGTACTCAGTGAGACATGCATGTATGACACTCAGTCCCAAAGCATAAAGACCCTAACTCTCCAAAATGCTTTCATCCAGTAGCACAATGAACAAAAACAGCGCCAAGGACCTCGCCAATAGACTAAAGGAGGCTATAAGCAGGAAATTGAAAGCAGCGCATGTGGTAAATGACTGACCACGGTAGAAACCCTTTTATAGGACAGATAGCAACTGTAGTGATTCAAAGGAAAATGCAAGGTAAAGAAGAAAATTGCATCATTTTCATCAAGAAACTGCCACTAAGAAACAGGTAATTGCTGTTTAAAGGCACTATACTTCACAATAATCTTGTCCTTTGTTACATATAAATGATGTCCTTTGTTACATATAACATCCATGGAGGAGTTAGTGAGAAGATGTAAAGGGTATAAAAATAATTTGGTAGGTTAAAAGTAGGGTTAAAATGGGAAAATATGGGTACAAATAGTGTAGGAAATGCTAAACATACAAGAATGGATTCAAGAAAGTGACTGAAAATGAAAATGAAAATGGTAAACGTACAAGATTAAGTGAAAAAAGTAAAAACGAAAAACTGAAAAAATTGATAAAAGTACACGATCAAATTTTGGAACTGAATACAAGAATATAGAAAACAAAAACAGAAAACAAAAAACGGAAAACAAATACTCTAAACGTACGGGGCCTTAACATTCTACTTTAATTGGATTTGCACGATGAACTTCTTGAAGGATTTACATGAACTTTAAATGCCTACAAACTGATAAATCATGAGAAACCTATACCATGAACTGTTGATGGATTTGCACGATGAACTCCTGAAAGCCTAGTACTCTATCCATGTCTAGTAAAAAAACCCCAACCACCCTAGTCGAATGCCCGATGCCTAGTTGACACGCCTAGTCGAAAGGCCTAACACGCTAGTCGATCGCTCAAACGCCTTATGTAAATGCTTTAATACTTGGGCGTTCACCCCTTAAGGACTAGCAATGGCCGTAATGAAGACTTTTTTTTTTCTACCTCCAAATCGCTTTAGCTATCTGGAGGGTGGTGGTTGGCGGTGTGGATTGGAGATGGGCCGGTAACATAGATCCGGAGAAACTGTGGTGGTCGGAAAGAGGCAACAAGGTTGTAGGTAAGGGCAGTGATCGGAAAGATCGACAAAGATACGATTGAGATAAGAGAGGGGGCAGTGGTGGCCGGAAAGGGGCAAGGTGGCGGTGGTCAAAGGGAAAGAAGGAGACGGTACGAAAATGGAAGAGATGAGAGGCACGAGGTGGTCGTCAATCATGGTGGATTGATGGCGGGGAAAAAGAGAGTGGAGAGAAAAAAAGATGAAGAAAATGGACCAAGGGCAAAGCTGGAAAATTAAATATATTTTATCTCCTTTTATTAGGAAAGTGAGCAATTTTTTTTTGGGATTACTGAAAAGAAATAAAGATCAATTATTCTGGAACGGAGCGAGTATTTGTTATCCCAATGTGAGTGGAAAACCCTGAAAATGCAATGTAGTCTTATCTTCATTTACGATTAGGCCACCTGCTCCTGCCAATCCATGATTATTTAGTACCGATCCATCGGTATTAAGCTTAGCCCAACCATTGGGCGGCCGAGGGTTCCAACCCACGATCTAGTACTCTCAGACTTTGATAGTGGTGTGATAACCTATGACTCAAAATTCATAAGCTTTGGCAACAACGGCTTTGACGACCAGTCTTGGGTTTAAAGTTTTGTTTTCGAAGGTGGTATTATTGCGACCGATTCAAATTCCGTGGCAAACTAAAGAAGAAAGCAAAGCCCGAGTGAGGTAATGGAATTTAGAGCCACAATTGGTCCTTCAATTGTTTTGAGCCACCTAAGAAGTTTCGGATTGGAGCTATTAATTTGATTGCTGAACATGTTTGCCAAAACTAGAATCTCTAATGACACAGAAAAAAGTCTTCCTTTTCTTGACGACACACCACACACGAAGGATCATTGATGATGTGCCTATGAGCTAGAAGGCTTTTAGTTATAAGGCGAATTAGAGAGGCCAGCCACGAGAAAACTAATACGGTGAGGGCGATTTGTTTTCTAAGCCCGTGAAGAGGAAGCATAATTTGTAATCGCAGAGGTTTGACGCCAACCAGTAGGCAGATTTGGACTTGAAGAGGCCGTTTTCTAAAAGAGCTCAAACCCAACATTCTGCTAAACCATTAAACATTTGGCACGGTATGGCGTGCACCGCATATTTTTTTTTGGTTGGGAAGGACGCGAAAGGAAAAGAAGTTGAAATTCCAAATCTCATGCGAAGAGCATGCATCCGTAATCACAACTTTAAACTCCCCCGAGAGAGGTCCCTGGATTTTTGACCAAAGAGTTCCGTTGCCTAACCAATTATCGAACCAAAGGCTGATGGTGCGACCATGTCTGATGACCCAATGCGTCCCTCTACAAAGCAGAGGTTGAGCTTTTGTCATAACAGTCCATATGTGCGGTTTTTCTTAAGACTGTTAGGCATTATAAGCTTCCTTTTGTTCATCGCACATTATTGCTATTTGTTCAAACTAATGAACATTCGTGTAATTATTTTAGAGACCCAGTGTATAATTAGTCATTTTCACTAATAGGAGTCCATATAGTACTTTTGATGGGAAATTCTAGAAGAGGTATGCTCAGTTAAACACTTAAAACCAGTGAATTATTCATTTTCCAAATGTTTTGTATGCTTCGCTTATGTTCTTGTGAATAAAGTGAACATAAAGAAGCTCGACTCAAAACACGAGTCTTTGACTTCGTAGAACATCTCGTTTTCTCTCCACCTGAACACTCTTCACCACCTACTTTCTGACTCCTCTATCATCACATTCATCTTCTTTCTTCATCCTGCTTTTGATGTAATCATTCCTGTCTTCGCCGCCAGACTTTTTTGCTTACCTTAAATGCCGATTAGCTTCTTCCCACTTTACAGTCAAAGATCTGACTGTCTCTATCCCATAACCCAATATAATTAACTTTCTACCAACTTCTCACCTTTACTCCACCATGAATTCCCATCCCCCATCTCCCTTATCTCCCACTACCAATTTGAGTTCTTCATCCTCCAGCCCTTCTCATCACGTACACAACCCCCCTCCACCATCCCCGAACCTGTTACTCAATGGCTCTCTCCCGCGACGTGGCCCTCTGTTACAGCTGAATGAAAACTTGGTTATGGCTGAACGCACAGGGAATACTCGCCCACTCATCGGTTTCTTCTGCGATACAAAATCCTTTCGCGAATCCCATCTTCAGGCCCTCATAACTACCAATTGGAATCTGTTTGGCAGTGTTAGGGTCGAAAAACTCCCAAAGGTTTTTCTCTTCCACTTTGAGCTAGCGCATGAAGCTTATTTGGTGCTTGCAAATGGACCTTGGTCCATCCAAGGTGCCCTCCTTCTTCTTCGAGCCTGGACGCCGCACATGATATATTCGACACTGACTTTTCCAACGGCTGATCTCTGGGTCAGAGTAAACAAAATTCCCAGTGATTGTTATACCATCAACCTGGCACAGACGATAGGCAGGCTCATTGGCGAAGTCATACGCATCGATTGGTCCCCTCTTCGTTTGAAATATAAAGACTTCTTCAAACTCCAGATCAGAGTAGATATTCGAATGCCCCTTCTAGCAGGAGTATTCCTATATCTCCTTAACAATCAAAGTACTTGGCTGGAATGTGCGTATGAAAGGGTCTTCCGAGTTTGTTACAAATGCGGTTGCATAGGTCATACCTCCGAAGGTTGTTTCAAATCTGCCGAAGTTATCAGTCGCGCTTTTGACAACTTCTCTGCTCGCCTACAGGCCCAGTTTCCCCATCCCACCATGTATGATCTGCATACTCCTCTATATGGCTCTTCCCTCCGTATCCTACCTAATACGGATTTCAATCGCACCTCTCAGATTGAATCTTTTGCAACCCCGCTTGGACCTGAACTTCATCACATCTACTCCTCCTTCTCCCCCCCAAGATCCTCTGACTCCTCATCTGGACTTAGCTATCACACAGCTTCCGATACTAGCCCAGACAACCCCCCAGTTGAGGATGAACCTGTTGCACCACCCCAAACCCAAGAATCCTTCACTGTCGTCCCTTCCTCAGGCGATGACATCATGGACTACTCACCCAAATGCCCACGTGGAAGTTCTATCCATGAAGACCAAGTGGTCCCTCCATCCCCTGATACTTGGTCCACACAACTTGAATCTAGTGATCCTCTAGCCCAAGTAACCCCTCAAGAACCTGGATTCTTTAACTTGATGGCAAAGTTTGGAACAGATTGGGGCTATTATCACACGGATATTTACCAAAAACTTCTACACGTGGTAGGTCTCCCTTCCAACTACCCTCAAACCGCAGTTCCTAATCCACCCCTTCTTAACTCAGCTAGTCACCATGCCTCTTACCCACTGACTTCCATAGCAACTATTCCTGCTACTTCATCGACTAGTCACCTTCCACCATTTCCACCATCATCCCATACCACTGTGGAGCACGCCCATCGCCCAGGGAAGGAACCCATGGATCCCGCTACTGAAACTGGTACACCCAATTCTGCCATTCCCCAACCTAAACTTCTTGCTGCGGCCATCAATGCGCAGCGCAATCTCATCGGCCATGACTCTTCTCTCAACAGAATGTTGGCTCCCTTCATCAGTTATGGTTCCACAACCATTGCGCAAGACCCTTCCTTGCAGCATCCAGCTACAGACTTGGTCTGCGAGAACCCAAGACATTCTGAACTGCAAGTGAGTAAAACTTCTTCAAAGCTTGAAGACTCTCCCCACTCTAGCAATCGGTTCTATGCACCCAGCTATGAAGAAGCTTTTCCAGAAGACTTTGAGGATATCTCGACACCATGGCGACCGGAACTCCTCATCGCAGATCATTTCTCCGATCCTAGTACTTCAGTCTCTACATCATCATCACCATCAAAGCGCTCGAGGGAAGACCATGAACTGGAGGAGCTCTCTGCCACTCACCAACCAGTCAAACGTCTCAAGATCATTGGACCCTCTCTCCCTCCAGGTTACTCTCACCCTCCACTTTTCCTGTTACTCTATATGTTCAAAGCATCTCTGTACTGGTTGCATGCTCTAATTTCCACAATTCTATATGATTCTGTTCATAGAACTGTGCTCTCTCGTTTTCCCCCTAACCACCTTTCGTCCCCTCACCCGATTTCCCCTCATCATCCCACTAGAAGAAGATCCCGCATAACCGTTGATGGTGACGGCATCCCATCACCCACGAATCATTGCCTAACTTCTTCACCTATCCCTCTTCTTTCCTTATTGTTGAACCACCATCTCCCTCTCTGGAACACCTGTGACTTGTTCAAGTGCCCGAATTTCCTTCTCTGCTCCAAACAATGGCACCGCAAACTCACTCACAAATGGCACCCTTTCTCTCTTCGATCTCTCTGTTTTCGTACCAAACGAAAACATTTAGCTCCCTTTGAATCTGACCAGAGCTCTATGATGAGGCACCCATGCCCAGATCTGGGTTGCGCAGAGTCTCTCCACGAACTCTGCCCCTTCGTGAACCCCAAACGTCAACGCATCTCAATCAATCGACTGCGCTATTCGGATCTTGAGTCTTCTGATCTATCAGAAGATTCTGTGATTGACACAAGAGACAGGAAGGGAGATAGACTGATTGACCAAACGAGTTTAACGCTCTCTCACTACCCTGCGATTGTAGTTAACCTCCGAAAAACAACAGTCAATACTAGTTTGAAGGGGACTGCAGTCGAGCGACATGCTGTCGGTTCAGCAAATAGTGGAAATCTAAAGCCAAGAAATACTGATGACAAAGAGAACATAGATTTTGGGAGACTTTCTGAACAAAACGAGTCTCTCCTTCCACCAAGACTCTCAAACTTGGGACCTCTTACCCCTACAGAAGCTCCCAGAATATATACCTTAGATTACTTATTCTCAAAAGAAGATTTACCTTCTCTTCCCAGTTTTCAGTGTTCTCTTGACTCTTCTCAGGCTTCGGGGTTTGTCCTTCAACAACCCCTTCCTCCTTCATGAGGACGCTCAGCTGGAACTGTCGGGGACTGGGTCAGTCTCGTACAGTTCGCACAGCCAAACAATTGATCCACAAATACCAACCTGAAATACTCTTTCTTCAAGAGACCAAATTGGAAATCAGTCTAGTAGCTAACTTATTCAGGAAACTCGGATATGATCAGTACCTTGGACAAAACCCCGTAGGCTCTAAAGGAGGACTTTGGGTTGGATGGAAGTCTCCCCTATCTGGCCTTCTTCTCTCCCAATCCTGCCATCTTCTCCTCATATCCTTCACATTAAATACTGAAACCTGGACCTCGGGTTTTGTGTATGGCCATCCAGTGGTGGAGCATCGCCTAGCGACGTGGCAGAATATTACCCTTTCCTTACGACATGTTTCGCTCCCTCTGATATTGATCGGTGACTTTAATCAAGTTCTACTATCTGAAGAAAAAACAGGAAAACATCGCTTTCATTTTCCAGGTCATCATCACCTTTCAGATCTTATTCAGAACTTAGGCCTCCACACTGTCGCTTGGAAAGGACCCATCTTTACTTGGACAAATGGTCGGTCAGATCAAGACTGTACTTATGAGAAAATAGACCGTTGTCTCTCTAATATCTCCTGGTTACTGCAACATCCATCAGCTTTTGTCCTCAATCTTGGGATTCAAGGATCCGACCATGCTCCCCTCCTACTAGACACTCATCCTCTCAGTACACATCAGCTTCGCCCAAAACGTTTTGAAGCTTTCTGGCTCCGACAAAAGGAAGGGTTGGAACTGATCAGAACCATCTGGAACACTGAGGTCACGGGATCCCCTTTATTCTGTATTATGCGTCTTCAGAAAAATGTTCTTCATAACCTCTCCCATTGGAATCGATCAAGATTTCCTAACCTGGCTTCCCAAATCAACTCTATCCGTCAGCAAATCCCAAACAATCAAGAACTCCTCCCAGCTGAGCATTCAATACAACAAGACAAATTGCTTCGCGACCACCTGAATTGGCTTCTTGACAGTGAAGAACTTTACTGGAAACAACGTTCCAAGGACAATTGGTTAAAACTCGGTGATCGCAACACAAAATTCTTTCACGCTTCAGTCCGAATGCGAAAGTCTCGCTCCAAATTTTCCAATATCCTCAACTCTCAAGGACAGATCTGTGAATCGGTTAGAGATTTACGCCAATGTTTCATTCGGCACTTCTCTTCAGTTCTAGCACCCACAAACCACAACAATGACAATCGCTCTCTTAACTCAGTTGGGAATTTAGTTTCTCTTTTATCTGTTGATCACAAGACCTTCCTAGATAACCCTTTCACAGCGGCCGAAGTCAAAACTGCAGTCTTCCAACTTGCTCCTCTAAAATCACCTGGTCCGGATGGGTTTCCTCCGATTGTCTACCAGAAATGTTGGTCTTTTATGGGACAATCAATCACCTCGGCTGTCCTCTCCTTCCTCTCTTCTGGCTTTATGCTGACAGAAGTCAATAAAACCTACATAACTCTCATTCCCAAAACAGACAATCCTTCAACTCCCGGAGATTTCCGGCCGATCAGCCTGTGTAACTCTTTATATAAAATCATTGCCAAGGTCCTCTGTACCCGTCTCAAGAAAGTGATACCGTCTCTCATCTCTCCCTTTCAGAATGCATTCACCCCAGGACGACGTATTACAGATAACATTCTGTTAGCACAAGAACTCGTCACTCAAATCAGCCTCAAGAAATGCGGCAATCAGGCTTTCGGTTCACTCAAAATTGATATGAGCAAGGCCTTTGATCGTATAAAGTGGGATTTTGTTGAAGCCGTCTTATTTCAGATAGGCTTCTCCCCGAAATGGATCCATTTACTCATGCAATGCATCACCACCGTGTCCTTCTCTATTTTAGTAGATGGCTCTCCTACCGTTTACTTCACTCCTACATGTGGTTTACGCCAAGGCGACCCTCTATCTCCTTTCCTCTTTATTCTCTGCTCTGAGGTTCTCTCTCAGACTCTTCTCCGAGCACAAGATTATGGGGGTGTGGTAGGACTTAAGGTTTCACGTCAATCACAACCGATTAATCATCTCTTCTTCGCGGATGACTCTATCCTATTCTTCACTCTTACTCCTTTATGCTGTGAACTTTTAAAACTTTTGTTTGAAACTTACTTTCAAGATTCCGGTCAAACAATAAACACCTCAAAATCCATTTTTTTGGTTAGTCCAAACACTCCTCCCCACCTAGCGGTTTTTTTCTCCCAAACTCTCAATATTCCCCTACACTCCTCTCTGGGTACCTATTTGGGAACTACTTTGGATGTAGTCACACACCGTCAGGAATTTTTCCTTCACCTGATTGCTCGGATTCAACAAAGATGTGATGGTTGGAAAAGTCTTTTACTAAACAAAGCTGGTCGAGCAACGCTAATCACCTCGATTCTTCACTTTCTTCTCACCTACCACATGCAAACATTCCTTTTTCCGATGAAAATTTGTAATAAGATAGATTCCATCTTTGCTCGTTTTTGGTGGTCAGGAGATTCAAATAAGCGGAGTATCCACTGGATTAATTGGATGACACTTTGTGGACCTCGATCCCAAGGAGGGATAGGATTTCGATCCATACACCTTTGGAACAAATCCTTGCTTGCAAAAACTAGCTGGCGTATATTGAAGGAACCTTATAACCTTCTCTCATCTTTCTTTCGAGACAAATATTGCAAATCCCACTCTTTCCTTGAAGTCAAACTCACTTCAAGAGCCTCCTGGGGATGGCGAGGTATCTTAGTAGGACGAGATGTAATACTGCAAGGTTTATCATGGCACGTAGGGAACGGTCAACAGATTCCACTCTGGACTGCAAACTGGATACCAACGGTTACACCAACCACCCTATCTGAATCCAAATCTTCATCTTCTCAGTCGGTAGCTCTTGTGTCGGACCTCATCCGTGATGGAAAATGGAACATCTCTCTTATCAATAACATTTTTCCAAATCATATTGCGGAGAAAATATTGGATATATATATCTCTCACGGTGGGTATCCAGACCAACCATTATGGACAGCATCGACAGATGGAAACTTTTCAGTGTGCTCCGCTTATTACATGCTCTATACTCATCTACAAAGACATAACTCCTCATCCCTTACCCTGACAAAGGACTCATCAATCTGGACTCATATTTGGAAATTACCCATTCCTCTGAAAATCCAATTCTTCATATGGTTGCTTTTATGGGATCGATTACCGTTACTTCACTCCTTGTCTCAGAAAGGAATCCAAATAGACGCTCACTGCCCTCTCTGCCACAATGACGTTGAAACAATCGATCACCTCTTCTACTCCTGTTCTTCTCTCCAACGGGTCTGGTCGGACAGCGACTTAGACATCCATACCTCTACCCCCCTCCCCTCATTCAAAGAATGGTTAATCGCATGGATACAACCTCTCCCTAATTCTACAGCTACAAACCTACGATCTCAAATTTTATTCATTTCAATTCTTTGGTCTATCTGGATCTTTCGCAACGAGATTGTCTTTAAACACACGACTCTACATCCAAACTCAAGACTTATTCTTCTAAAATCAACCACACTGACCTCTCAAATACTCTCAAAATCCCACAAACCCAAACACAAGGCCTTGACTCCTCTCCCACATCCAGTACAGCCGCACCCCAATCCAACCTCCATTTCTCTCAAACTCTTCTTCTCAAATTTTCCTGTTTTCCATTCTTTATCGAGTCTGCCTATTAATACACTGCCCTCTCCAACCATGTGCCTCACACCTACTCTTATAAATTTTCATGTGGTTTACAATAAGGAGACACGCACAACTGCCTTCTCCATTCAAGCCAACACAGTCGACTGGGCTCCTGTTGGATCAAGCTGCAACTCCTTCCTTTCAACTAGCAGTCATGAAGCAGATGTTCTCTCATTATTATACACCTGTCAATGGGCTTTACAACAAGATTTCTACAACATTACACTATTTTCTAACTCGGCTTTTCTCCATTCTCAGATCGCCAACCATGAGGTTATACCGGTTCGGATGCTACCCATCTTTTTTGATATCTACCAGACTTGTCGTCTGTTCCACAGGTGCTGCCTTACAACCACTTCGACAGTCTCTTCAACAGCTACCCCGTCTTCTGTTAAATAGGGTTCTATGCTGTTATGACGACTTGCAAGGGTATTTGTTCACCGCAGCTTATAGAAATAAGAATGTGATGCAGTGGGAAGACAGGATGGGGTCTCCACTACGACTGAGATTTTGTTTGTATATAGTCTTCCTCTCAGTTTGTACAAAACTCTATGTATTATTATCTTGATGAAATGAAATTCTCGCTCTTAAAAAAAGAAGCTCGACTCTAAGTCACATCGTGTGTCTGTTGGTTACGGTGGTGATGATTATCGTTATTGTTTATGGGATTATGAACATAACTATCAGAACCAGGTGTGAACGCAACAACTTGAAGAAGCATAACCCGAAAAGGATAGTAAGAATACATGGAACTTGATGACATTGAGGATGAACAGGATTCCTTGATCGCTAGAAACCTCAGAAGACTTGGAGAAGAGAAATGAAGCTGAAACCCAATCTGGTGAGCAACAGATGCCTGAAATGTTAAACAGGACTCGGCTTCCCATTCATTAATTACAAAATTTGTCCCTCACACTATGCGTTTTTATAATAAGTCACTGTAATTTCACCCTTTCGTTCTTCGTAACCCTCCTTTCATGTGCTCATATGGCTATGGCTTCTCTCTCATTTTCTTGTTTCTCACTTTTCATTCCCTTTGTTTTCATCACGCGTAGTGAGTCCCCTCTCCCATTCTGAATTCAAACCACTCTCCAGTGATTTCCACAAACTTCTCGATTTAATTGTTTATGAATAATGAACTTAGGGCGGGGATACCGTCAATACATTTTAACTATAACCCTTTTGCGAGTTTGATTTGAGGATTTCGTGTTGCCGCCACCACAGACCAAACCCGAAAACTAGTTGCACCACCGTAATATCCGCCACCCACTCCACATGTACGACAAACCTTCTTCCCAAAACCATAACGTACTAAATTCTGACGTCAAAGGTGGCAGCATGACCGACCGAAGAGCGTTGAGGACAGAGAGGCAGTGGCAGCTGGAAGGCGGAGAGTGGTGAAAAATGAAGAAGAGAGAAGAAAATTGTAGGCGGAAGGTGGAGATCAGGGTGAAATTCGAATCAATGTTAGGGCTTGGGGAATTGGGGGAGGGGAAGGGAGGGAGGGGGGGTTGTGGTGGGGGTTAGGAAAATTGTCAAGGATTTTACCATTTTTTGCTACTTGAAAAAGGGTACATGATGTGCATATGCAAACTTTACTTTTGAAATAAACGAACGTTGAGTTGAGTTTGGACCGATTTGAACCTCTTTGGACAATACAGACGGAAAAGATTCGTCAAATTTGAAAATTGTAGTGAGCGACTCACAAAATAATGTATAAATCGAGGGTCACTTTTGTCATTAGCCCTTTCTACAATGATTTTGGTGCGTCAAAACTTGTTGGTGCAACTGAGGTTATAACAAGAGGCTACGATTTCCTCATTTAGCGAGAGAGAACCGTATAACGTTAGTGACATACTTTCATGCATGTTTGGCGACAATGTTAGTAGCACTTTTTAGAGTTACTATCTGTCGTTAATCATATCTAACGACTATCAATTGCACAGCATTTTAATCTTTTGCTCCGGTCCAACTGCAGCCAAAATTTCTTTAGCTTTCCTCAGTTTCTTTTATGTGGTTTATTTCTTTCTTTTACAAACACCATAAATTTTGTTTTGCTCCGTATAAGACCCACTATCTATATTATCTAAAAATAAGAATTGCAATTAATGGAGGATAAGGTTGTTGATGCACGACTCACATGTCACGGTGAATTAGCACACAAAATTGACATCTTAGCATTAACTGAAGCGTAAATAAGTATAAAATTGAACCACATAAGAACCTATAAACCTAACCAAAACCTTTTTAGTTTTCATTTTTAATCTGAAAACTGACTTCAAGGTTTTTAACCGAATCTGACCAGACAAATATGTCGAATTTGTAGTCAGTGATCGATCTTAACACCCCACCCCATTCCACCCACAAAAACAAATACCCAAAACACAAAATCTTGGGAAAAGCTTAACCCAAATTATTTTAGAATAACCTAACCTTCGTGACGGTTACATAGGTACATTGTTGCAACACACGCGTGGGTGTGCACACACACACACACAAAAGAATCTGTGTTAATATACTTTGGCCGGCAACAAGGAGAAACTCCAAACAAAGAGATTCACTTTTAATTTGTGATGGCTTCGTATGTACATTCTTGTTGTACTTCTTGGAGAAGTCTTGTTTTGAATCGTGAATTATCTATATACATCAGCTCATAGCAAGTCTCAAGGCATGAGAAATTAAAGCATGTCCAACTCAAAACTAACAATGTATGAAGAGGCCGACGAGGCTTAGTTATTGGAGTATTCGTTACTATTTTTTTGATACGTAATTTATATCTCAACAAGACGTAAGACTCAGGTATGTATACTTCTTAAAATCTACTATTCAAAAACGATCACGTGAAGCAAACATAGCCTAGGGTGCCTCATGTAAAGGTCACCTAGCTAAAGGCCAAGGGACATAATCATTCAGCAATCATTCATTCATCCGCAAACCTCGTACAAGAGTTCGGGTTTGCAAATATACTACAACACACTTCAAGCATAACAAGGAAACCTGCAAACCAGTGTACCCAAGGCATACTTAGAGTAGCATTTATTTGGAAGCACATCAATTGTGTGCACCAGAATAGATGATGTTGTATACCGTGCATTATGTTTTATATCTGTATGGATTACAAGACTACGACAGATGAAAGGTGCACGTACAACATATACTTACTAGTGATAGTCACAGAATTTTGTCATACTACAATAGCTTCCTAAGTGATATCGAAATATCGGAGCAATAATCACTTTGAAAATGAAATGAATTGGAAAGATGCACGGACATTGCAGCTACACTGAAAGTAATTTCTTGGTAGAAAAGTTTGATGCCAACGGCAGGCTGGGGGCTGCGGAGAAGTGGTCGATGTAAGATTAAAGCGCTAGAAAAGTCAATATACAAATCTGGACGAATAAAAAACGACATGTCTCTCTCCCCCTTGCAGGATGTTCACTGGCTGGCCTTTGGCCTCCAGCAAGGGAATACATAGAAACAAGCGGTTGTGAAGGCAAGAACACCACAACTACTTTGTACTAGTCCTTGTCCCGCGACGTTGGGACCTAGACAAATCCAGTATGTATGTTTTGATGACAAGGATGCTATTTTTGTTCAGATTGGAGACTTTCTATGCTGATTATGACACGTATTTGAAAAAGGAAACCCTGTGCAGAGCAGTTTTCTTTGGTTTTGGCTATAAATATAGTGGCATTGAGATGCTTTTAAAGGTTCTTGTGTGGTAATCTTTGATAAAACAAATTGAGTCGACTCTCTTCTCCTTAGAATCAATGAAAATATACTTGTCACCTTGTGCGTTATGAGTGTGGCCGGCGTGTTTAAGCAAAATTAAGCGGATAAGGGAATTGGTAAGACCAAAACTGCAGGAGAGTCCTTCAAATGGTGAAACTATAAGTTGATCAACGGTCGATACCCCACATGGACTGTCATAGGTTCACTCTGAAAGGGTCACCACCATGTGAATTGGAGTCCTGAAAGTACTTCACGTTCAAGTTTGTTAGTGTTTCACTGTTTCTCTGTCCATGTTCCTTATAAACTCGAAATGGCTGTTTTCCAGAATCTAAAAGAACAAGTCACTCTCATATAAGCAAATATTATGTCAATCAGTATGATAAAGCTGATTCTATGTAACACAGTGGATCCGAAGGAGTTAGATTTTGGCTGCAACCGAGACCGGAGTATAGGAAGAATCTCAGTCACATAAATTATGGTCGCTAAATATATTTAATAACATTTAATTAGTAACATTAAAAAAAATACTGCTAAGAATTATTGTTAAAATGTTTACTAGTGATAATCAATGGTCACTATATAGGCGTTGAAGTTTATAGGATATTCCTATTACAGAGATTGCAGCCAAAATCATTCTTTTTAACTATGAATGCATGCTGTCATTTACAAAAAAAAAGAGAGAATACGTTACACTTTTGCACCCAAGGTTTTGTTCATATTGGAGACTTTCTATGCTGATTACGACAATGGCTGAAAAAGGAAACCTCAAACAGGACTATGTGTAGAGCATTTTTCCTTGGTTTTAGCAACGTAAAGCGGCATTGAGATGATTTTAAAGGTTCTTGTATGGTAATGTTTGATACGACAATTTCAGTTGACTATCTTCTCCTTAGAGTCTATGGAAAAATATACTTGCCATCTTGTGCGTTAAGAATGTGGCGTGTTTAAGCGGATAAGGGAACTGGTAAGACCAAAACTGCAGGAGAGTCCTGCAAATGACGAAGCTCTAAGTTGATCAACAGCCAATACCCCACATGGAGTGTCATAGGCTCACTCTGAAAGGATCACCACCACGTTCAATTATGTTAATTTTTCTATGCCGACGTTCCCTATAAATTTGAAGTGGCATGTTTTCAAGAATCTAAAAGAACAAGTCACTCTCATATATATAAACAGATGTCATGTCAATCATTATCATAAAGCTAGATTCTATGTAACACGAATGAATCCAAAGGAGTAAGATTTTGGCTGCAGGGAGTTGTAGGAAGAGTCTCGGTTACATAAATTATGATCGCTAAGTATATTTAGTAACATTTAATTAGTAATACGAAGAAATACTATAAAGAATTATTACTAAAATGTCTACTGATCACTCTGGGGGCGTGTAACCATGGGCGATTAAGGGTTGGGGGGGGGGGGGGGGGGGGGCAGCCACAAAATCATTCTTTTTAACTATCATGCATGCTGTCATTTACCACAAAAATTGAATGCGTTTGTTCATATTGTAGACTGCTATGCTGATTATGACAATCGTTGAAAAAGGAAACCTCAAACAGGACTATGTGTAGAGCATTTCTCCTTAGTTTTAGCTTAAATATAGTGGCATTGAGATGATTTTGAAGGTCCTTCTATGGTAAGCTTTGATGAAGACAATGTCAGTTGACTATCTTCTCCTTAGAGTCTATGCATGAAAATAGACTTGCCATGGCGTGTCTAAGCGGACAAAGGAATTGATAAGAACAAAATTGCAGGAGAGTCCAGCAAATGATGAAGCAATAAGTTGATCAACAGACAATACCCCACATTATGGACTGTCATAGGCTCACTCTGAAAGGGTCACCACCTTGTAAATTGAAGTCCAGAAAGTACTTCATCAATTTTAATTTTTTCTACGTCGATGTTCCCCATGTAAATTTCAAGTGGTTGTTTGTAAGAATCTAAAAGAACAAATCTTGCCGCAACAGGATCTCTAATTTTTTATGTACCATGCGCGTGTATTTTGGTTTTTGTGTAAATATCTTAACTCTGTTGGTATTTCTTGTAAATTTGTAGGTGGAGTTTCGTTAGTTCTGGATTTATCGTCTGTACTCGCCTTCCGGTTTTGAACTTTTAACTTTTCTATGCCATTCTACTTTTTATAAAAAAAAAAAGAACAAGTCACTCGTGCATGAGCAATGTTATGCCAATCATTGTGACAAAGCTGATTCTATGTAACACTTAGTAGATTCGAAGGAGTTAGTTTTTGACCCCAATCGTAGGAAGAGCATGAGTCACGTAAATGATGTTCGCTAACTAGTACAGTAACATTTAACTAGTGATGATTAAAATTATCGCTATAAATATATTAAAAATTTTCACTAAATCTATATTCGGTGACCGTCACTGGGTCACTTTAGGAGGAGAGGGAGGGAGAGGAGCGAGGGGGTGGGTAGAATATTCACATAGAGATTGCAGCTAATATTTCCATTTAACTATGTATGCCTGCTGTTATTTACTGCAAGAAACGAATACATTACGCTTTGCACCCAACATTTTACTCAATAACTACGTATTTGCTTAATTTTTTTTCTTTTTTAATAAATTCTAAACCATTTTAAACATTCATCTCGATCGCTGCTGAGAGTTGTGCTCATAGTCATGTAAACCTATTTTATGAATTAATCTTTTTAGCACTAAAGATAAAAAAGCAAGAGTTCTCCAGCACATTTTTGGCGATACTCACGGGCTATGCCAAAAGCGGTAAAATTGTCGTACATAGTTTGACTTTGCTTCATAGAGCGTAATTTAAACTCATGGCTTATACGACAATGAAGAATCGAAAATCTAGTTAGTCACAGTGCTATAAGTGCAGGGGTACGAAATGTAATCTTCCTACCCTTCGACAGCGTCTCCATAGGTAGCTCTATAAGTAGCAAGGCCTCTCGATCAGCATGGCATCTTCATGCTTGAAGCTTGGCACAAAAGAGAGCCATTTGCTTGGAAATGGCAGAGCTCAAGCATGAGATGGAAGACAAGGACGACTTGCTAATAAGCAAGCCTGAAGATGGCGAAAAACCCAGAGCAAAACCACCACCAGCAGCGGCAGCAGGGACCTTAAGGAGGATCATGAAACATTCAGACTGGACGGACGTGGGGTTTATGGCAATGGGGACGATGGGCTGTGTTGCAGACGGGTCATCCTTGGCTTTGACAATGCTGGTTGTCAGCAACCTGATGAACACTTATTCTGCTGCTTCTCTTAACCAACAAGACATCAACAAGGTTTGTTTGAACCAGCAAAACTGTCTGACTTTGGCACTGCCTCTTCAGTTTCTTTGTTAAAGTTTCTGAACGTGAAGTTTGCGGCTGTTTCTTGAAAAGACTGGGAACCGATGAATTCATTCCAAATTTGAGTTCTCTAACTTCGTTTTTTATCACTAGAAGTTGAAGTTACGTCACTTACTAAAAGCCATTTGGAGTAGAAGAGTTAAAATTTAGAGTGAACTTGTTGATTTCCTAAAAAGACACATGTTCGATCTGTATCAACAATGTTCACCGAAAGGATATGTCCATTCGCAGATTTTAGGTGAAAGAGCGGCCCTAATACACGTCTAACCTAGATTTTGTTTTCTTACTATAAACTCGAGGACTCGTGCCTTCAAGCACGAGATAACGAAAGGTCAAGTGATGAATGTATCGAGAGCTCGTACGAAAAAGAAAAAGAAAATATTCGTTACAACAGTGATAACAATAGGCCTTTCTTCTTATTCATTGTAGCACTGAGCAACTGACCAGCGATGTGTATTGCTTAGTGAAACATATTAGGGCCTTTATATAACCATGGTAGAATATGTTCTTCAGATTTCGAATGTAATTCATGGAAAATATAATCAGTTAACTCAAGAAATACTTACATATGTTGTAATTGTCATAGCACCGCAGTTATTGCATGCATGTTGGATAATTGGCTAACAAAATTGGGTTAGCTGTTCAAATCGGGTCTAAGAGCTTCTCAAACAATTGCTCGTATACATTCCAAGTAAAAT